>JAZGTK010000212.1:4734-108350 GCA_036877625.1 Ambastaia sidthimunki
ATTTCCCTGGATAGCCAGAGCCCAGCCTGCCCCTTTCAGGAGAACACCTTATCACAGCAAATAGGATTCAAAAGGAGAGGGGCAGCATAATCCACAGCTAATTGGATGAAATGACTCTCTCTCTTTCTCTCTCACTGGCTGGCTGTCTGGCTCCTGTTCGGGTGGCTCCACAGGGACCTGGGAGCCACTGAAGAGGTTATTACAGCGTGTCTTGGGGGAGCATTAATACCTTACCCCTTGTTCAGACATGCAAATAATCTAATTCAAGGTCTAGGTAATTAACAACCCCACTCCAATCTGGATAAAGAGCTACAATAACAAGCACAGGACTTTTTAAGAGAGGGAAAAATAAAAAAAACCATCACACCTGGTCAGGAACACCATGAGAACATATGAATGCCAATAAAATTCAGGTTTAAGGGGAAACTATTGGCTAATATGCGGTAGGAGTCACATAATTCTGTTTTATTAAAGTTTTTAACGATAACGGTACGTGAATCCTTATTTACCTCCAATCCAGTAAAACCAACACGGCACAGCTGAAGGGGAAAATAAACTAATGGGTGTGGCCACCTGCTCACAATGCATTTTACACATTGTTTCATCATACTCATTAATATTAGTGCTCTCCATGGCAACTCATCACTATATGAACTTATCTAATGCTTGTGTCTGTATTTTTATGACACCCAACATGCTTTGAAATATCTTGTTCTCCTCCAATGAACAAGCAATCCAGTGAGGGCCTTCATTAGAGTTTATTTTGGCCTAATGGGACGCAGCAGGCTGCATTGTAAAATGCTTTGAGGCGTCTTGACTCCTATTTCCAGGGCTCAAATGTTAATCTGGCCCTAGCAAGGTTACGCAGTCAAGGTTGCCAAATAACAGCGAAACACTAACCTCCAGGGCCCTGTGGTTAGTTTGGCCCAGGAACAAACACAGCCCGTAGCTCTTGTTTCCCCTCATTGCTGCTTAGTCAATTCGCCATCACGCATATACTGCGTCTGAAATGTGATTTACTACACCAATTTACATGTGCCAATACCTCGCTTTAAGCCTCACTTTAAATACTCTCGGTTTGTGGTCTGCCAAGTGTGTGAGTGTTTCCAATGCCAGTGCCCACCACTGAAAATGCACATTAGACTAAAAAGTATCGAAGCTTTGTTTGCGGATCACATTCGATAATCATCAACATGACTCATGACCTTTGCAGATCCTCAGAACAACCACTGCCATTATGTTTTAGTGAAGGCACTATACACAAAAAGTTCAATGGTTTATAATACACTCTAACTTGCTTGCTTCTGTGCTGCATTAAATTATCCATGCAAACGGCCAAAACATTTTCTTCATTCTGAGTTAATGTTTGACATTTAGTAGAAATAACAAACCAAAAAATTAATAAAATAAAAATAATTATTGGCTATCTGATGCGTGTCATGTCTCAAATACTGCTGAGTGTTGCAGGATCAAAGGAAAATCTATGAATATTTAATTCCAGGCAAGTTTCCAGAACACATGCCGAGATGTGTTTGTGTTAAGACCATAAACAACAAATTACATAAACCACCATTTAGCCTAAATCATTAAGTCTTTGAACTGTGATCAGGCGTTTGTTCAAATTGTTTTTAGAAAGGGAACTATATTTCTGTCAACATCAGAACAATGCATGAGTAATTTCATGTTGACATTCAAAGCTTCTGTTGAAAGGATGTGCTTCTGAGTGGCACAAATGACTTGTGGGCATGTGGATAGGAAATTATTTGGTAAAAAGTGGTGTTAAGTTGTTCGGTTCACATTCACGAGAATGTTAAAAGCGTTAACTGCACATTTGGCACCAACATGGAAAACATTATAATGTACATCTAAGTAGTGATTAAAGCTGTTTTTCTAAATCAAACATTCTGAAGAAGCTTCGATGCTTTAAATGTCTAGTAAACAGAGAAGTCCTGGGGCTGGTTGCACCAGTCTTGCGTAAGTCACAACTTAACCTAGTTGTGGCATAAATAGCCACTACTAAATATTATAGTTGCACCACAGCTGAAGTTAAATGCAACCCCACATAAACAAAACATATACCATTACAGTAAGATATTTTGTGTAACAGACTTCAGTCTTTTAATATATATATAAAATATGGTATTTAAACTGATATAAAAGGTTAAAAAAGTTAAAGTATAAATAAAATTAAACTAATGTAAATTTCCTAGTTTGCTTAAAACATCTATTCCTTGATAATACACAGTTCCTCAATATGTATTATTTAAACATTCAAAATCCTCAAATTAAAAGTTATGATTATTTACATATAATGACATAAAAGATGTTATTAAAAATGGTAACAAATAAACGTAATGTTACGTTATTAAAATCTTAAGACCTAGCCAAGTCTTGCCTGAAAATTAACTGGTGAAACCAAATAAAGTACAAACTTTGGCTGAAAACTTTCAAGTAGTTATTAAGCCCATAGTGGGAACTTTATGTAATGTAGGTAAAAACCTCTAAAGATCCAGGCCTGGCTAAATCTCAATGAAGTTTACACTGTATAAGTTCTAAACCTTCCTTCCTTATCTTCTCTATGAGCGATTTTATGTCTTGCCTCAACAAAACTCATTATATACAGAGAAGAGTGAAGATTGTGCATGCAAAAAGTCTTTAACGATGGTCCAACATAAAATATGGTATACTTAGCCTGGAGTTCAATCACTCTTTTTAATAGCTTCATAGCAGCCTGAAAATAAAGTATTCATGAAGATTGAGGAAGATGATCCGATGAACTTCAATTTAATTGGCGCAAATTAAAACAATCCATCTTTCTGTGGCTGTCCATCTCCCTGCCAGCTACTCTTCACTGCTCATCTTGCACCTTGATTACAATTATCTTTTAATGACAAAACTTGTCAGACGTTTCTTCCTCTTTGCTGATTTACGCCTGCTCGGCACAATATAGATTTACAGATATAACTCACGTTTAAGTGTCCATTTCTGACTGTACCTGTCTCGCTGGCCCTGCTTTACAGATATATCAGCGCTCGTCCTCGGACTGCGACATGATTGGTTGAAGGCTTTCCCCTCTTCATTTTTAAACAGGAAGTCAGTGATGTATGCATGCTCGGGATGAAGTCCTAGCGGAGCAGGGCGACCGCAACAGATGAGCAAATAAACTGCGCACAGAGACGTCGTTTTCTGCAGAGTCTGATAACATACGTGGCAATTAGGAAGAAAGATGACATTTTGACTTTTAATTTGGGGACAATGTGGTTTGGCTTTTCTCCTCTGATGGCTGTTTTATGCTCTCCTGGCACCAGACTGAAGTGCTGAGATCGAACTTACCACGAGCTGTGCTGTTTATTTTACCATATAGTTCCATATTACCCAGTCTATTTTGTACTTCTGTCACTTTTGTAGACCAAAGTGCTTACTCTAAGTGATGCGAGATATGGAGATGGAGCGCAAATGTGTCTCTGGGAGAAGCAAAAGATCAATAACGCACAGCGCCTCGCCCAAAATGTAGCCGTGCGTGGGGAAGACGGGGAACAAGAGAGCGATAACGATGGCATAAGCGGATCTGGACAGAAACAAAGACTATACAAACCTGAAGCATAGGCAACCTTAACGAACTATACATCAGCTCTGACATCTCCAGGCACACCCCATAACTGCTGCTTGTTTTGAACACGATGATATTATTTAGCTGCGGTACGACGACCTCTCCTCACGGTTCTCATCAGAACGAGCTTAAAGAAATTGATGCTTGTTTTACGATTAGCTCAAGAACATTGCCTGCGCGGAGGCATCAGCGTTAGGCCCGTATTGCCTCAGCTCAGCAAGCAACTATAAAAGGCATCAAAGCAAACGGGAACGCAGCGCGCGAGACCATGCGTATCGCTCAATGAGCCATGCATGGCCAATTATTATTGCCCGCCGATGAGGAAACACTGGACAAACTAGCGAAAGTGAGCCATTGCAGCTTCGCATCGCATCCCGCAATTGAGATGAATACGTTTTTCTCCCTTCTTCCCTTTTTAGTGCCGCTCTAATCTGCAGAGAAAAGCTAGTAGGAAAAGGCAGCAATTACCTTCGAGATTCTTCAAGCGGTCTTTGAGTTTCTCACTTGATCACTTGCAAAAACAGCTTGTGTGTCACATATTTTCGCCTTGATACTCCTGTGCAAGGTGAAGTGGAAATGTTTTAACACGTTTGAAGGAAAAGCTAAAAAAGGCCTGCACACTCGTAGCTTGCAAATCCAATAGACAACCACAAGATCTTCTTCAGAAAATCTAAAAGACTGCTTAATCAACTGACATATTTAAAATATAAACTAGCCAATTAGGTCCGCTACACAACCAAACATGTACCACCAAACATGCAGCCTTAAAGCAAATATGATACTGTACTGTAACTTAACCATAGCATTCTTAGCATCACATTTTGACAGTTATGTTTCAAATCTCACAAAACAAAAAAAAGTCACTTTGAAAAAGCATCTCTAAAATGTTAATGCAAAATCTAGGGCCAAATGAAACAAAAAATTAAATAATATTAAAAAATAAAAAATATATAGAAAATGTTTGTCCTTTTTTTAAAGGGATGCAAACTTTTTATAGGACACATTTATAGGACATGTTTCTGAGGCATGTTTAAAACAGATTATGCAAAAAAACTTTTAAGTTGAACCTAACTATTTAACCTAAAATTTTACTACAATAGACTATAATGAATACAATGTACATTTTTACAGAACAATTTGGGCAAATTAGCTAGTAAAAGTTAAATGCAGCTGAAAAGGCAAGTAGTTTGCATCCCTGCATTTAGACATGTACAGCAATTGATGTTCTGCAGCAACATCTCTGCAACACTGCTGCAGATGCAGCTCTGAACTGAACAGCTCCTTTGTTCAGTAGGATTAAGAAACGGAGCAGTAGGAATTTTCTCACCTCTGTTCTATGGTATGAGTGATTATGACCCTCTCACGCTGACCCTCGGCCCCGCGCCGAGCTGCTGTGATGATCTTTTTTAAAGGCTGCGTGGGGAGCTATGGGGAAATGGCTCTAGCATTTTCCACTTCTGCCCCAAATAAACTGTGATGTTCTCCATCCATCAGTAGGCTGGGTGGCACACTGACCTGTCATAAATTCACCCCGCAGGAAAAGGTGACAGGGCCCGAGCCAATCTTCATGAAAGAATTAAAAAATGGTACAGGAGCACCCCGCCATCTCACCCATTTCTCTCTTCAGCCCACTGCAACCTCTGCTCACCCTTTACCCCCTTATAAAAAACCCTTCTCTCCCTCTCTATCTAGGAATCTATTCGCGCTTTCATCTTTCCATATCTTTCCCCCGAGTGTCTGAGTGTCTCCCATCTTTTTTCTCCCATAACCCCCCACTCTTTCCCCCATTTTTCTCTCTCGCCCAGTCCTTCTCTCTCTCTCTTTCTGTCTCTCTCTCCCTCTTTCTCTCCATGGGTAAGCAGGTAATCATGAGCTGTCACAGAAAGGTGACCCATTAATGTGATGGATACGGTGTGAAAAACAAATGGTGTGAAACGTGTGGATTGCTGTCCTTACTGCACCTTGGCCTTTTGTTCTGTCATATCAATATCCACACAGGGCCTCATTACATTGCCGCACTACACAATGAGCGCCGCGCCAGGGTCAGGCTCCCAAACGCCATGCGCCCGCTCACTGCCTGCTACAGGCACCTGTGTCGAGGGGCCTCCTCCTTTTTCTTCTCTTCCTTCTCCTCTTCCTCCTTCCCTCAGGACCCGCAGGTAAACAAGCGGCCTGGTATTTTCCTTCTTTGTATTTTTTTGTTTGCGACTATTGTTGCATGTTTTTGGAAGGGAGGAAGCTGAGGCTGTGCCAGGGTGCGCCGTCTGGAGACAATAGTGTCTGTGTTGGCGATAAGCAGATGCAAAAGCTGGCTTTTGTTGATGGTGTCTGCGCCATTGTTTCAGGTTTTGTTGTCCGACTGAATTTCATTAGCGTGCAAACTGAGGATGGCGAGCGATACGCAGCTGGCATTGTGTGTGAACACTTGGGGTAGAAGAGAAAGAAAGCATACTGAATATTATGACGGAAAACTACATTTCATTCAGGCAGCAGTAAAAGGGCCAATGTAAAGTATGTATATAATATGTATAATATCACTGCACTGCATAATGTATGTATGCATAATGTATGTCAGCTCAAAGGACCACTCAACTTCGGAAGGATCACAAGCCACAAAACAGTATCATTCCACAATCCACAATGGTTTAAAGCTGCAATCCATAACTTTGAGTTAAAAATAAACAAAAATTAGCAATTGAACAAGTACATAACAGATCAGTGTTCAACAAAATCTCTTTATCTTATTTTGATTTGTAATGAAGTTTACTGTAGATGGTGTAGCATTTGTAGCTTGTTTTTAAAGCAGTTGTTTAGAATTTAAACTTGTCACACACATAATAAACTCTGCATTAGCTTGCAGTTTTATGTTTTAAACATAGATGCTGGTAGCGAGGCAAAAGTTATGGATTTCAGCTTTAGGGAAACAACCACAACAATGTATGTCATGGATCATGGATTGTTGCTGTCAATTTAATCCTAAAATGTTTAGATTTGACATAAACATTAGAAGTAATGCCAATTTTCAACAACTCTGTGAATTAAATGCACATTTTCATTCGATTACTTTATGCATTAAGATCTAAAGAAATGATCAAATGAATGATAAGCATAAAACAGCTGCTTTACATTTAATTTAAAACCAAACAAAAACACTTTTTAGTACAAAAAGGCTCAAGGGGTCTGTCACTAGAGTAGTGCTGATCTAAGACATTTGTTTAGTTAGATTGTTTAAAGTTATTACATACTGTATATATTTTGTGACAAGGTGCTCCTGAAGGGGAGGGTATAACAAATCTAGGGTCCCTTATTCCCATTTACTGTCCTCTCTCTACCAAGTCAAAAAAATGGAAATTAACATTAAATGTCAATGAAAGAACATATGGTGCATTATGGGTAATCTGGGACACTTGTTAATATAGGACATCTAAACTGTTGTGTTTATTTCTTGTTCCATCACAAGCAAGCCTATGTTAACATTAGTTTAACATTCTAGCTGGGTTGTTATGTAATAATGTAATCGGTTGCTCTGAAGCATTGGGCTCCCAAATTACCTTAATTTACAGTATAGTTGAACAGACACATACAGTATATATATAGAGAGAGCAACAGGGGGAAGAGCAATTTCTTCTCTAAGCTAGCCGCTAACCTCTCCACCAGCTATTACACCTCCATAGTGGTCAACGTTTATTAAAGGCAGAGGCTAATTTTCCAACCAGGACCTGTGATCCACAAAGTACCTGCTAATCACCAATTAAGGAATATTATAGATTGCACTGCATTGATTTTGAGGGCTGGATCCAGCCCCTGGGACAGAGAACAGGAGTGAGGGATATACTATCGCCTGACAGGGCTGAGTGGAGAGGTCTCCCAGCCCCTGATGAGCTATCAGATGGTACATAGGAACACTGACAGCACACAATTCACCCCAGAACATTACCTGACACAAGCTTTTGCCCAGAACTGAAGCCCGTAAAGCGTGGAACAAAGGCGAACGCATATTTGTGGCATTCCTGACCCCTTGTTTTGAAAGCACGTACACCTTCTCAGATGTACCCGGAAAGCATTTCCCCAAAGGTGTATAAAGTGGTTCAATGGACATCTGAACTCAAAGGATAGAAACTCTAAGGCCAGTAATTATAGGCCACAGACTAATCCAGTATGACAGACCAGAGGTGTCCTGTTATTTCTTCTGTCTGTGATGAATGGACAACCAAGGTCCCACACGCTGTCACGTCAGGCCAAACCTGAAACAGATTGAGAGAGAGAGCAGAACAGCCAGATTGATGGGCCTGAGGCTTCACTCTTCCCCTCTTTTGAGAAGGAATGCACACAAACATGCACAAACACACACTGTTTTGCAGGAGTCATCACTAGTTTGCTTAATGTCTCCATTTTTTTGGTCAGCTGAGGAGAGAGGCAAGTTGACTGTGCCATCTCTGTTTAACATAGTAAAGAAAATATCAGTGGACCAAACTCATACACATCAAAGAGTATTGTCAAGAGTTCAGTAAAAATGTATCACTGCCTAATCAACGTTAACATGGTGAAATGTAAGATTACTTTACTCAGACTTAGCTGGACTCAATTGTGCATCCTTCAGTTGCTGACCAATCAGAGCCAACAGAGAAAACCTAGAGTCGTGAGTCTCAACCGGTGGGTTGCATTTCTGTTGCAAGTCATGCATAATAAGGAAAAACATGCAAGGGTTATTAAGTATGTAATTGGGCACAGTTACTTAAAAACTAATAGTAATCTAATTAGGTTTTAAAAATGAGAAAAAGTCTTTTTTGTTGTTGACATCAAAAACTATGCGTCCAATCAAGCTCTACAAAGCTCTTCTGGCAAAAGCTAAAAGTAGCTTAATGTTCAATCTTTGACTCTATAGACATAGTTTTTTTGTATGATAAACAGCGTTGGGTCACCACTTGGGTCAAAATCTACGTCCTGAGGTAAAACCAGTAGAGAACCACTGACCTAGTGGAGATGAAGATGCACCACAAAGGCTTGGTGTCTGGTTGGCGTCCCAGCTAATGGGAGTGATGAAGATGATGACACCTCAACTTGTCATCACGGTCACCCTTCGGTTGTACCTGTGTATCTGTCTATATGTGTGTGTCCCTCATGCCCTCTGTCCCAAAGTCCACGCTGTAATATACCTCTGAGTGTGTATGTGTGAAGGACATTGTGGCCAGAGAAGCTATCACAGACACAATCTCAGCCTGACACGCGCACACACATACACACGCACATACACTCTAATAACTTTGAGAGCGGTCAGCACCCTGTGCTTTAATAACACCCGCTGTCAGCTCGCTGAGCGCTCCACAAAATTGTCTCGTTGGAATTCTTTATGGTGTGGAGGCCAAGCAACTTCAGGGAAGGGGAATGGAGAGCGGCCACGCTCAGACTATTCTCAGCTCAGAGATGGCTTTCCAAGAGCATGCTTTTATCTCTGGGGGGGTCAAAAACACATAGGCAGAGAAAAAAAAAAGACATTTACTTGCTCTGCCATGCAGCAATAAGCTTTTAAAATCAAAGCTTGTCCGTTGCTGGCAGTGGATGGGGTTATTGGAGAAAAGTCGACTTGAGATGAGCACACCTTCTGCTGTGATGGAGCTTCTGGGTTGACAGGGCCCCTTCACACATGACGTGACTGCAGTAGAAGATGGGAAACGCAGTGCAATGCATTCAAAAGGGCTGTGGAGAACATTAAGAACGGTACAACAAGAAGGTGCCATAAAACTAATGTGGATGCATTAAGGAATATCTTCAGACCAGTGGACAGAAACAGGAAATCAGAGTACAGGATTGAAGAAATTGTCACATAAAGAGCATTACAGACTAGCAGCGTGTTTTAAGGGCTTACTACAACCCTGTAACTAATGTTGAGACAAGGCAATAATAAGCTAAACCCAGAATACTGCTGAGTAGCTCACAGCACATTCTCTACTTGTAATGCTATATTTGTTAGTAGCTACAGCATGGTGTAGTATGGTAAATTTCTGTCTTTTCCTTATGCTTAGCTATTGTATGGCTTCAGATGAGGCACATGGACTGCTTTCATGATGCTTCCTGTCATTTTTGGAGCTTGATAGCATCTGCCCATAAGAAAAAAAATTACATCTCTTTGATATCTTTCTTGTTTCTCCTAGACAGCAATGGAAACGTACATTTCCATCTTCTAAGAAAAAGACCAAGAAATCTCACTCTACTAGAGTTTAAGAAGAGCAACTGAGCACAGATTTGACAAGTCTGTAATCAAGTCAATATTACTGAAGATTTCAATATAAACTCTAACGTTTCTCATCAAATGCATCCAAAACGGGATTATATTAGCTACACAATCTACATTAATTTTAAACCTTCATAAACCTTATCCTAAGCAGTTTCAGAAGAAACAACTGCGGCAAAGCTGATACTTAAATAAAGCAACTGAGAACTCCAATCTCTCAAATCTCTCAAATGAATACATGTAAATGTAAGTACTGCTGCCTGCTTTCTCTCTTTGAGCACATATGCACAAGCCTATTTAATAAACAACAGAAGAGTGCAGGGTAAAGACAGAATAAAAACAGCATGTTTTTTAGGCTCACGCATAGTATAAAGAAAAATTTGTAAAACATAAGGCTACAGTACATAAGCTTGTGTTAGCTGGAAGCTGAGTGTGTGTGAATCAGGGTGTGTAGTTTGGGTCAGGCCTGGTGGCCTTGCTGGACTTGTGTTTGTGAATGTGTATGTTTGTGTAATAATGGGTTTGGGGCTCTGTTTGGAGATGTGGGATTATTAGACTCTCCTCCTGCACCACGGCAACACTCCTGGTCATCAGCGCTCGGCCCCGCGATCGCTGATTAACATAATCAGTCGCGCATTAGTTATTCATGCGCGACGCAGAGGCGCTCAGGGGGTCGCAGACTCGCTCTGTCTAATAACCTGTGTTAAATATTAAAGAAGAACATGCACAGGAGAAAGCATTAACATGGCTATCTGCTCTGGCCCAACCAGACACTGGCTGCAGGTCTGCCTGCGTTTGACTGAAAAGTACTCAAACCGCCCATGGCAGTTCTAAGAGCTTGTAGTTTTGTAAACTTGCTCTCAGGCTATGTGTTCAGAGGGCGTTGAACGCAAGGCAGGCATGCTAATGCAATTGCTCAGCCTTGTGTGAAGATAAGCGAGAATCTCAGGTAATATTAGGACAAGTCGATACTCTGCTACATTGCTAAGGTCATTTAGAGCGAGAATGACGTGTTTACATGCATATGCAAAGAACCAACACTATTTATAGTGCTAGAAGCTAATGTACAGAATAATTTGGATGTTTTACAGCAATATGAGCAGATGCCCAATGTATAATCTACATGTTGAGTACTACAGGTTACTGAATGGACAGACACATATGGTTATATATAGACTTGAAACATGGTGTACACATCCAGGGTGACCACACAGTGAGTGCTGATGTGCGAGTGGGTTTATTTTTCCTTGCCTCTGCTCTGGTGGGCAGCACACACTGTCTGAAAATAAAGACCCTGCTGGGCGGTTAGGCACTCACTGGCCCTGTCCTTCTGCCCCCAATACTTGATTAAGGCCAACAAGCAAGCAGGCTTAGCAGAGCGTTAAGGCTGAAACCAGCTAGAGATGGAGAAAGAGGGATCGAGCAGGAATTTTCTCACTTTAGACATCAGTACCAAAAAAAAAAAACTGTTGGTGTAAATAAGAAAGAAAAGAACAGAAAATCTTGAGATGGATGAGAACATAAAGGAAAAAGTAAAGACGGAACGAGGGGAACCAGAGGTAGCGCTTGTACTAAGGCTGCCACTGAACCCTGAGGAGGTCATTAGGAGACCAGTGACCTCATTGGTGTAGCCCTCCAACAGGCCACCCATTGGCATGATGTCATACTTCACATGTCAGCCCTCATCAGATATCCACATGACCGCTGGGAACTCCAGGAACTCATGTGGAATTCTGCCTCCACCACACAGTACACCTGATTATCTCACTGTAGCCTCCAGCTTCACAGATACAATCTACAGCATTCTCACCACTTGGGAAAAACAAAATGGGCCCATTAGAAGTTAATTCAATCAACCTGTCATGTAACCTCTTTGGCAACTGTGCTGCAGAATTTCAATGCTATGGGAGGGAGGTGGTGGAACTGTTTCATTGTTACATTTTTATTGTTTTTGCTATGCATGCGAGTTATTAGAATTTCAAATCAAAATTTAATAATTTGCTTTAAAACTGTTAACTCTTGTTCAAACTCTTGTTTTATTAATATCAATAGAGGCTCACTTTTATGAGCCGAATAATATCTTACCTTTTTGTCAATTACTTTTAATTTAACTGATCCCGGCTAACTAACACACTGCATGAGAACGATTCGAATGCAATACTAATCAAGATAGAATGTGAACTAAACATTACATTCCAAGATGCTCAAAGCTATTATTAAAATGGTAAGTTTGTAAACTTAAACAGAAATTAGAAATAAAACATGAAGAAAAATATCAATTTAAACAATTTTTATATAATATATATTTTTGTATTCATTCGTTTTCTGTCTACATACCACCTGGGGACATTCCGTGTAGCGCTAGCGAGAGAAAACCACAGGCTCAGCTTATTACCACAATTCCTATTTCTAGGAATGAGACAATTAGGCAAAACTTGTAGGGTTAATCACATCCAGAGTATGTTTTTAGGATATCACCTCAAGACAATGGTGAGCACAGTGGCTGGGTGAACGAGGGGAAAAAAGTGCAAGAGAGAAGAAAGTCCTCATTAACAACAGTGGCATCGCAAATTGAACGGATGCACAATTCATCACGTCCTTTCTCCCCAGCCGGTAGAAGCAGGAAGGCCAGGCAAACCGGCTAATGACCTGGAAATAGTTCCTCTAGGCTTCCTGTAATGATGCGGCTGCTTGGGATTTCTTTTTTTAATTTGGTCCTTAAGAAAATAACAATCCTCCATGGCAAGTGCTCATTATGAACCGGTTGTCGTGGGTGACCATTAGGAAGTGAAAATAACCTTGCTCGTTTACGGCCAGCAAAAACACTTAAGCTGGAAGACCCTGAGGCCAGGCGTGTGTGTAAAGGATGAAATGTCCGGAAATAACTGCACCTTTTCAATGGTAAGACCTGCCAGTTTGATTTGAATGAAAGTGTATCGAGTTCGGCGCTAACTTTAAATGATTCCAGCAGGCATTATAAAGAAATGTTAATTTTAGACACTCGTGACAAATTATAGATATTTGGTCATTTAAAGTTTGAATTTTTTAAAACCCTTAAGTCAGTGATCTTACAAACCCTAAGCCCAAAATTAACCAATTATTTTCCTTTTATTTTGAAATTATTTTAATATGTTACCCTGGCCTAGTCAAAACCCCAAAAGGCAGATATTATTAATAAAGTTTATCTCACAAACTAGGCACTGTTCAGAAATACAACTGTTCTCCAATATAATACTGTTTTGGGTCTATTTGGCCCCAGCAAAAAATATGCGCATTATAGAAAAACATAATAAAAAGAATCCAATTAGACAATTAACAGAAATGTATTGTTGCAGCGTGTTCTCCAATCTGAATGCAATGCACTGAAATCACATAACTGATATTATGATTGCTACCATAATGTCAATTATGTGGTTTCGTTGCATTGCATTCTGCTACATATTAAACTGATCTACCTAACATTTAACATAAACAATGTTTCTCTTCATGGAATCATCACTATAGGAATAATCACCATAGTAATTTCTATAGTAATAAAGAATACAGCCTGCTAATAATTCACAAGCAATATTCTAAATCTCCAAGTAGCTACATGAAAGTCCAGTAATGTGGTGGGTAGTATATTGTGGTGTTTTACGCTGTGGTTAAAGGCTGTTTAAAATGAAGGGCTGGTCACACACACAGGAGCATTGAGGCATGGTGAGCACAGAGATGCTTTTCTCCAGACACTGTTTGCACCCATGGGCATGCTAATCAAATTTCAACCCACCCCACAACACTTACAAGCCACGAGGACACCGTCACACTACAACACATGCGATTCAATTTAAAACAACACTACACACACAATCACAATACACGAACTCCTATATAATATTTCACAAACCTGCTTATGCTGTATTATATCACACATATGCCACAAAAAGTGGCGTTTGCAAACTTTGAATGCAGCACGGATGTTCATAATAACACAAAAGTATCGCGAGGAATAAAGTTTCACTCACCTGAAAGTTTCTGATCAGATGTCAAACTGGGTGTCACGTATTTAAAGCTGGCGTTCATTGTCATGACAACAGTAAAGTTAGCGCAGCAAGTCCACCGATACATGGCAACTATAATCCACGTCTATAATCTATAATCCAAGCAGTCCCCATTTTTTAGGTTACAATTTTCGCCTTTACCAGACATATTTTGGTCTGAAACGCCGTATATAGTCGCTGATTAACGCGCTACTTATTTACCAGAACTACAATACCCATCATGCTCTTATACTAAAAAGCACATGTTGCGCACCAACTATTAAAAGTTGGAAACGTCTAATTCTAAGATAATCACATTGTATGGTGATTAAATAATTCACTGTTATGGAAAACAAATCCGGACATAGATTTGTTATTAGAAAAATAATTTTCATCATTACAATCTAGGACTACTATACCGGTCATGCTCACACACTTTAAAAGTCACTTATGGCATTGGTAAGTATTGCTTTCAAATAAATAAATAAAAGCACATAATATACCACAAAAAGTGGGTTATATCACCACAATAAAAGCAGAGCTCAGTGATCACACAGTTCATTGTTCTAACACCAACCATAACCAAAGGCCCAAATACGCTACAAGAAAAGATACTGCACCAAAATATTGATGAAGCATTAAATTATATTAGAACAAGTGAAAATCTTAATCTTTTTCTCATTCCAGGCTCTTAATACTGTATTGAGTGTTGGTTTATCATAAGTCTTTATTAATTTTTCCCGTTTCTCATTTATAAGTTTTTTCACATTCCGGTCTGTCTTTTCAAAGCACTTTGTAATACTAAGCGATAGCTGCTGGTGCCTGCCATACATTAAATGAAAAACCTTAATGCACTGCCGTTACTTATACAAGCAGTAAACATAATAAAATCAAAACATACAGACACTATATCGTGAGAGCTCCCTATTTCAGTCATTGATCTGACCCTGTCCCCTCTTATCATAAAGCATGTCCATAGTGTCTCCGTCAACAGCTTCCTCCTTAATGTGATATCTCTGATTACTGCATCCACTCCCCAGCCCTCCCTCCAACCCTTTAATGCACACAGCACTTTCAAAAAGCATTTGTTTCTCTCAAGATCAAAATAACACCAAGCCATCCGTGGGGAAAGAGGCATTATGGCTCCTTTTTTTACAGGTGCTCTCCGGGGACCGACATTGATTCATTAATGAATGGAAGTGGGCAGACAAAATGGATCTCTTCCCCATCGCAGATATGTTTGCCCGCTTCCCCTTTAACGTGGTCCCTCGTAGCATTGCGTTGCATGTGATTACACAGCGGGAAGAAGGAGATGTTTGCATCTTCATAAAATATTCATCGGCAGGGCTGGAAGGGATTCCTGCGTGAATCAACCCACACAAAGAAGAGGATTAAGCCAAAGATACTGTGAATGATATTGTTTTGTTGAATCACATGACCCCTGAAACATTGTAAATGATAAATGTATTTATTCACATATATTTAAGGTGGGGGGTGGGGCTTTGCCTAGGGGTTGACTTTGTGTATGGTCGATTTATAATTAACGTTTCTCTATGAGCTCACATAACACATCATACAGTGGATTACTGAGAATTATCATCAAAACGTTCCAGTCTGAAGTGTGAAACCTATTTTAGAGCTTTACAGCATAAGTTGTAACATAAATTGTAACATATCTGATTAAAGCACAAAACATCCATCCCTATTTACTCATTAAAATACATCATTCGGTGAAAACAGGCATCATCATTAATTAAATCAAATACTTGCCCTTTAACATGTCTTAATGTGTCTTTGTTGAGTTAATTATGATGAATATTTAAATGTGGAACAATCAAATTAATTGCAAGTTTCCAGCAGATGACTTTAATTAAAATCTGAGTTACATTATTTGACAAACATCTTCCTGCATATGTAGGACATTAGATTGGAAGACTAAATAATATGTCCTGTTGTTAAAAAACTTGACTTTATTTAAAATGCCCATCAGCTTTGATTCTTATTCTCTCAAATGTAGCTAAAGTGTGAAATGAATAGTGTGTGGGTGCTGAAATTGATTATAAAAATAACCTTTGTTCCATTTGTCTTTTTTAATATCTGTTTTGAGGATGTGCCAGCAGATGTCACTGTTCCAAAAACAGCGGAATACAATGTCTTTTACATTACGTAGAGCTTTTGTGTTGCAAGACAAATCTAATTTAATATTGTAAGGTAATTATTGAACCTTTACAAAAGGTGTGGTCGCTGAAAATAAGCTAAATAGCAATTTAAAACTTTGCTTTATGAATCATGACAAATAGAAAAAAACAGGCCTCAACTCAGCATCTTACATCACTGAGGCCTCTCTGGACAATCTCACATTATCGTGACAATCTCTAAATGAAGCACTTGACAGCTCCCCCTGCTATCACTGCATATTCTTACCTTTGACAGTGAGGAGAGGGTGAGTTGATGGAGGGAGAGAATGAAAGCAAGGCAGAGGAGCTTGTCAGAGGAAGAATACTGCTGCCTTGGTATCTTCTAAATTGACTGGGTGACAAACATGTCTGTCAAAGCTGTGCCAATATAGTTTAGGGCCTCTCGTGATGGGGCACACACCCAATGACAGAAACAGGTCATTTCCGCCGGCTGGCCACATAAATCCACAGTCTGGCCCCTGTCCTACTGCTGAGGCTGCAGAACCAAGCTTGCACTGAACATACACACACGGACAGACATTATGTAGAAACTATTGACAAATATAAAGCATCACTCAAAATACACACTTGGACTAGTAGATCGAAATAGGAAGTGGCGAAAACTGTTGTGCACATATTGACACACATATTGGTGTGTCATGACAGGTAAATATACCTTTGAGACTCTCTCTCTCTCTCTGCATATATATATATATCTCTGCATCTGTCTGTCTATTTGTCTGTTATACAATTTAAATGATTATTTTACTTGGGTTTTTATCTTACCTTTCCACTTTAATTTTTCACTGTATCATTGTTAGTTTACTCCTAAAATTGCTGATAAGCCTATAATAGGTTGTTCAATGGCAGGTTCAGTTGTGACAACTTACCCCATGTGACAGCATGCCCTGCTATTGTGTTTTTTATAATCTATATACTTTATGTGCAATACTGGCAAAATGTTCAATTGCTCCTTTTATACCCAACTGACTTTCAAAAAACCTTCCCTGAAAAAATATTAACTGCAGTAAAGAGCGTAACAACTAGCCCCAGTCTACCCAATATAGGTAAAATATACTGCCAGTATTAGTTGAGTGTTGGGGAAAAGAGGTATAATGCACTCAGACTTGTTAAATTTGTATTCAAGGTTACAAAAACACTTTTTCCATGCCAAGGTGACCAAGCAAACCAAAATCAGAATCAGTTAAACCTGACTTCTTTATTCAACTCAAATAATTCTCGTAACTTCTCTCTCTAAAACACATATACCCACACACATATCACTCCCTTTCTCTAAAATGCTAATACCTCTTCAGGTTTTACGGTGTTTCTACAGTAACATGCATTGACATTCTGTGTAGACCCCTTTCTTCCGTAAGGCTGAAAAAAGCCCACTGCAGTGACTGTTTAGAGCGGAAACGTATTAATGTTTCAGTATGTACGGGCCATGATCAAATATGCGCTTAAAAGATGCCTGAGCCACGACTGGTGCGGAATATTAAAACACCGTCTTTCTTCAAGGTTATCTGGGGGGAACAGGGACCCTTTATCCATATCCGCCTTTGCCTTATTCCTTTGCATGCATTAAAGCGTCGGCGAGGTTTGCGCAAGACGAGTGAAGGTGACTTATAAAGCGGAGCCAAGTTCCTGTCTGTGCCCGCTGCCTTGCGCACTTTTTTAATGGCGCGGAGACGGTGCGAGTGTGTCATTTATGGGGTCGCGTTGCTGTTATGGGGTTTAAAGGTGGGTCAGCTTCAGGCGGACCCGCGTACAGTAACTGCGAAGCTTTCGCCCACAATAGCTGTCATCAGAGCTGGGGTCATTTTCTCAGCCTGTGCCGCGATATTAAAATTAGGTCATCATCTTTGAGGCACGGGCCACTTTCCCTCTGTCATAGATCACCACAGGCCCATCCTGGCTCCTCATTACACCATATTTGGTCAATAAGCCATTAACATGCCGCAGAGGATGTTAATAAGCATTCTGCACGAGATGAGTGCGAAAAATGTGCTTGTGTCAGTGTGTATTTGGGTGTGTGTGTGTTGGGGGGGAGTGTTGGTAAGATAGTGGGCTAAAGATTATTTCCTGTAAATGAGAAGACATGTACTGTATAAGGTAGCATCTCCTCTGCATGGCCAATGACATTTTGAACCCCCCCAGACCTTTCAGATCTGATTCAGCACAGTGCACTTGAGGTTAAATACAACGCCAAGAAGTCACTTTCTGTGATTGTCATTTGTCAATCAGTTGATCTTTCACCCTCTTTACCATGAAGAGATCCATGAAACAGGTTGGAATCAGGTTTAGCAAGTTTGGCATCATTATCAAAAGAGCCTTTGTGGCATTTTAATTTTATCTTGGAGAA
The DNA here is from genome assembly GCA_036877625.1 of Ambastaia sidthimunki. NCBI lineage: Eukaryota > Metazoa > Chordata > Actinopteri > Cypriniformes > Botiidae > Ambastaia > Ambastaia sidthimunki. Next base: position 23,138 of record JAZGTK010000212.1, read on the forward strand.
GCTGAGTGCTGCATAAACAAACAGTGCCCCAGGCCAGCACAGGCTGCTTACACAACCCCAGGCTTTTCTCATTTAACTGCTCGTGCACAGTTTAACTACACTGCGCTTCAAATTTGGATGAAAAATACTTTCAGTTGATGCTTAAGGGAGGGTTTCAGCAGTTCAGCATTTGGGTGAAGGGGCAAACCAGAACGAAAAACATAATATTAGTTAAATATAATTTTCAAATCATACTGAAGCCTGCAGGAGTCATGTACTGTATTACTGTAAAATTGCCAATTTATGAGGAGATGGTAAAGAATGTGCATGTCTGGCTTCAGGTTGGAAGCACTTCTGTAACTCAGACCCTTAATCAAGACTCTCAGTTTATTTAGAGGATATAGATGTAGCTTTTGTATAAACTGCTTGTATTTGCAAAAAAGGGAAGATTTGATTTGGTGTACATTGATGTGCCACTACAAGGATTTTGAAAACACAGATGAGCAGCTTGTTATTTTGTTAAAATCACTACATTAATTCTTCCATATACAATGTTTGTTATTTGAGCTGTAAAGCTGTCTAAAGGTTTTTTGTAGGACTGAGGCGTAACTTATATCAAACCCAGAACTTTCCTTTCCGTCTTACAATACCCTTAGATTTTTTTGTAGCGTTGTACAGTATGTACAGTGTTTTCCATTTCAAAATTAATTGATTAGACATCAGATGTCTAAGACATCACTGTAACACCAGTCATTGTCATGAACCATGTTCTCGTTTTCTTTAACACAGTTACACACATGTAGCATAACGTTTACTGCCGACTCCATCCAGCACGGGTAGATTACGACAAAATCAAGCCAAACCTGGTTTCCCAACTCCCCACATGTGATGACTCGCTCCCAGAACACAGCACAACAACGAGAAAGCACATTATGAACACTGCCCTGTTATTTTATTATATTTTCTTCTCTTTGATTTAATTTATTTTGCCTTGCTTTTTTTTCTTGAGTGCCTTCTTCCTGCTTGTGAAAATGGGGTTTATATTGATGAGCTGGGCCCCAGTATTGATTTCCCATCACTCTGGTGTGGACATTTTCTGGTCTATTATACTACACTTGCAGCATATTCCCACAGCAGCTGTAAACTGGATATATGGACAACCTGACCTTGGCAATATGGAGATAATGAAATATCCTTAATGACCCTCTCGCAAAGATTTTACAGGCAGCGCTATAGACTGCCTGCCCATGTACAATAATAGTACAAGCAACTGTGGCTTTCTTTTCCAAAAGCCCCACAAAATCCTGCAGCTGTAAGTACACTCATAATACTTGCACATCAAAGCTGGGTTAATAGGTCTTTATCACAGGTACGTCTCATTATATGAATCTTGACGTGTGTGTGATATACAAGATATACAAGGGAATATACATTTGTTTAAACTAATCACATGACGTGCAAATGAAATGCCCTGGTTGTCAAAATTACACGTTGTTCCTTAACAAGTATTGGTTGAAAAACTCAGGAAGGATAATAATAAGGCATTTCCGATCCCATTACTATCGGGAATCTCTGAATGAGCAGCGTGTCGAACGCGTCTGTGCCTTGCTGTGAGAGTTGAAAACTCGGCATCGGGTGTATAGATCATTACTTGTCTGACTGTCTGACAGGCCCTTCACTGCTCTGTGCCTATGGAAGATAATCATCGGCAGAGCCGGGTAACAATGAACTCGTTCCGCACTCCAGTATTTCCAGGAGAGCACTTCAAACGCACCTCTTCTCCCGACACAAAAGAAGCCATCGCCTTTGATGTCACTGTCAAAGACTGAGTTTTGTTTCTGTCGCCTTCTGAAACTCCACCCCTTTCTCTCTTTCGTTCTTCGTCTCAACTGGAAGAAAAGGAAAAAAGTAAGAAGAGATGCTCGGTTGTGAATCGTGAGAAAAAGATTTTTACATGAAAAGCGCACCTGCGTTGTTGCAGAGGCTCCTGTATACTCCACTGAGAGGCAATCAAACAAATACTTCACTCTTAACGTGATCGTCTGGGGACTGCGCGAGCATCTCCGTCAAGAAAAGAAGACAAAAGCGTACAGTTCAGCGAGAGAATTTCATTTTTTGAGCTAATTAAACCTTCTTCTAATTATTCTCAGCATGAGAGAACAAGGGGAGGGGGGATTTGTTAGATTATAGTTTGCGGATATTTCCCGCTCTTTTGAAGGTAATGACAGGTAAAGCCAATTAATACCGACAGCTGACTGTGAGGAATCAGAAGGCATGTAGGCTTCTCCCCTCAGAAGATCCTGTGGTGTTACCACCACAAACACATGACAGATCCTCAGTAAAGAGGATCCATAATCACATATGACTGGACCATTCAAGTTACGCTAAGTTTTAAGCTTTGTAACTTGCCTGTGTTGCAATTTAAGTATATGCTCTGTATATATAAATATGCTTAGATGAAGCTCAGACATTTAAAATGTATTTAATATTACTTGAGTATTTACATATGGCATGAAAAGGAACATAAGATCTCCATTTTCATTCTGTTAGGTTTCATCTTGATACGCATAAAGTTGCTCAGTGGAGGGATTTAAAATTAGTTTACATAGAGTTCACATTTAAAATGTTCCATGTTTCTTAACTGGTAAAGTATTGCGTTAGCAACGCAAACACTTTGGGTTGTGGATCAAGTGTAAATTCATTGTTAATACATACTGAGGTTTGTGCTGTCATACCTGTCAGTGATGTCACTTCCTGGAAGATGACATCATTAAGGACCTAGCTTTTGTTTGTAATATATGATACATAATGTTACATATATTCTACTAAGTTTACTATTATAATGATTTTAAATAAAATTGAAAGAACTTTTAGAGAATGTTAGCCAATGTTAGCCAGGAATACCTGGATTATTTCTAAAAAAAGTACAAGTTTTTAGAGGGCGATGCATAGCAGCCAAAACGGCTAATATCAGTTGTGATAAAAGTAAAATAATTACATGATTGCCGTCTTTAAAAACAAATAATGTTATTATAACATCCATTATATTAATATATAGATAGAAGGTACATTAAAGTGTATTATTATAACAGGATTGACCCAGCTGCCTTTTAATGACTGTAATCAAAGTAAGGAGGAACAGGGGAGAGAGAGAATGAGAGTGTGGAAAAAAACTGAAGAGAGGAAGTGGTAGTAGATTAATTGATTCTTTCAACCGTGGTTTAGGATGAAAGAAGAGGTTTTGAGAGGGAATGACATTCAGATTGCATGGGTGCCCTGTTCTTGCCGCAGTAGATATCACGGTGAGCACAATGGAGGCTCTCAGGCTTAGCATCCGGCTCAAAAAAGCAAAAGACTGTGCTTAGCCCAGCAGGCTGTATGGGCCTCAGCTAAACTGGGTATTATCTCAAATAACCTGGAGCAGTGTTGTGTAAAGAATAGCTCAGATTAATTAAATGCTTTTAAAGGGTCTACTCAGAATCCCTTTGCTTGCATAGAGACTTCAGAAAAAACGTGCAAAGTCTTAAATGTGGACACCTCCAGTTTTGTTCACATTGCAAACAGCTGTGATGATCCGGTTTCCAAAATTTAATCTTTAGGACTGACTGTCCATTGATAACATTTTGCATATGATGAAATATGATTCATGTGTTCAGACAGTATAATCTATATATGATGCATTTATATTGGTTGCTATAGTTTGATTTACATCTGACTTCTTTTCTGCAGGAGGGCGCAAAAAGTGGCCCCTGAGTTTCAGACAATATTGTGAACATTGAATTTCATGTGGTTATAAAACAACTAAATGGATTTAAGTCGGATATGCCAAAAAATCTGATTATTGCAGCCTGTCTCAACAAAGCCTCTGTTGACTCTGCACCCAACCAGCTCTCATTAGTCTGAGCAACACACACTCTCACCTCCATCTCTCTCTTTCCTTTCGCCCACCCCACCCTCCGTCCTTCTCCCTCCTCGTGTTTTGAACGTGAAACAGTTCGCTGCTGATATTAGAGAGATCACATATCGCCCTGCTGACATATTTCAAATGTATCGCAGATTAATAGCGTATCACTGTGAGAGATCTACAAAAACCATTAGTAAGCTTGACACTTTGACGTCAGATTTTTAAAAATTCCCAAGTAATCTTTTTGATTTATGGAAGTGTGTCCAGGTTCATCGAGAGTGATTTCAGATTTATCACATCCTGGTTAGAATTATTAATGATTTTCAATTTGTAAATCTGATGCTGGCGGTGTCCGCTGGAGCTCGGTTGAATCGGTAAGAGCTGACACCGGGGTCTGCCGCATGTTCCTGGAGCGTCGATTACTTTATCAAACTATCGCCCACTTTGATTTACATTTTACTTCTTTCTCTGCTTCCTCTACCTCTCTCTAACCTTTTTGTCTCTCTCCTCTCTCTCTCTTTTATTCATCCACCCACCACCTCAGTGTACTCGGCTCCAGCTTCTCTTCTTGTGCTGTAATTACAGTGTCATCTTTAATTGTATCTCTAGAAGCCTCCCAGTCTTTAAAGTCAAATTTCATTCTTCAGAGTCTTGGAGATAAAGATTGGCTTTTGAATTTTCTGGGCGTATAATAATAGGGATTTCCTCCTGAACAAACTCTACTCGCACACATGGGCTTCGTTTATGGTGGATATATGTCTCTACCTCTTTTTCACGATGGCTGATTTTGTCCCCACTGGATTATGAAATCGCTTGTGGCAGGAATTTGTATCTGATACAGAGAAACCAAGTGTCAAGCAGGAGTTTTCATCCACTGATGTACAGCTGCATTTTGGTATATTAAAGTAGGACTACAACACAGAACCTCTTGTCTACTTGTGCTAAAAAACAAAAGTGTTAACACTGGACCAACAGGTCATCTGTGAGGCTTGTTTGCATTTATCTATGACCTCCAGAAAAATATGCCACATTTGCTATTTTAAAATATTTATCAAAAACATCATTGAATTATTGAAAACTATCTAAGCCTTCTGCCATTTTGTAATGTCACATGTGACCCATACTCACACATTTAGACTTGCGTACAATTTAAAATGCAAGTATGAATCCTCAGTGTGCCTCATTCAAATGCCTCATCATTACAACCACAGCACCATGTTTCCTAAGGCCTGTAGTTCATTGGCACAGAAATCAAGATGGCAGCCAGTGGCACAACACCCAGGCAACAGACAGACGATGATGCTCATGACAAGTCAACACATTCTTGTTTCACTCTCTCTCCCTCTCTCTCTCTCTCTCTCTCTCTCTCTCTTTCTCTCTCTCTTTCACTCTTTCGATCCCTCTCCTCAGTCTGTGACTTGGTGACTTCGTAGTGTATTTATTGGTGATGAAACATGCAGTGTAAAAGTGTTTACAGCAGGTCCTGTGACAGACGTGAGTGCGGATGCCACTTTAGCGAGAAGAAGCTTTATTTTTTCCATTCTGAAGTCTAGCATTGTTGTGACACTCCAGTTGGAATAAATGCGTAAAACTACACAGCGCTGGTTTCACACAGCTAATCAAATCCACTCTCACTTCTGGTTCTAAATGGGTTACATTTTTTCATTTTATTCCTTGACCTTTAAGACAGTTTTACAGAATCTGCATTGAAACTGTAGCAAAAGCTACAGTACAAGATCATTTTTAGTAGTTCAACTACAGTCAAGCAACCCACCTAACAAAGTTGCTAAAATAAAATAAAGCACACTAAAGAGAAGTTATTTAAAAGGACAATAGCATCATAAACAAACAAAATTAAATAGATACATTTATTATACAAATGTTGTAAAAACATACGTACACACAACAGTATTTAACTTTATATTTTGCTTCATAAAAGAATATGCAGCCTTTAAAACTTGATGTTTGATAATTTCCTAACCATGCGAATGAACAAATTCCATAAAAAGCTTCAGACATCTCAGCACTACATATGAGAAATATAATGTCTATTAATATTATTTAAAAAAATTATTTATTAATGTTCACCTTTTAATCATGCCCAGGGATGCACATTAAGCAAGCAGGGTGAATTTTTATGCAGGTAGTAATGTACTGTACAAAAACATACATAATTGGCAAAATGAAGGTTACAGTAACCTACAGTCAGTCTTTCTGTTAATCAAGCAAAGTGTTTTTACTAAAACCATCATCTGTCAAGTTGTGGCGGCTGTGAGGGGGTTACTGTGTAAGGTCCAGCTGTGAGTGTGTTTCTTCACTGTGGCTTGCTTTGCTCTCATCACACTTTTCTCCTGCCTTAAATTCACTCTGCAGGAAGTGATGAACAGCCGCAAGTTTCAGACTGTGCTGTTGATGCGAGTCTTTCCTCATTTAAATTGGGATGTGAGCGTATCACACGATTGTGGGTAATAGAGTTTTACATTACATACAATAACTACAAACCAACCAAACAAACGAAACAATATTTGGTACCAACTAGCCTTTAAAGACTGACAGCCTAATTTGGGCCAAATTTGCAACACTGTTCCTTTATTACTTTTACTTACTCTTTAACATATTTTTTCACCAACCATCTGTTTTTACACTTTCAGGTCCTATGTGGCTTATTGTTGTAATGCCCCCAGTCTGTTAACACTGTGTTCAACATGTAGTGAATTTTCGCTGACATGCAATTGCATTATGGGCCGTTAACGTGTGTTACGCATGTGCTGCAGTGGAACAGTGTCTCACAAACAATGATATTCCAACTTTCAAAAACTCTTCATATGAAAACCTGACTGACAGTTTTCATGTGATAACCCCTCACCCGCACGCACGCACACACACACACACACACACACACACACACACACTAGCATCCCCCCACACTTATCCTCTCTATCTTTCTTTGTTTGACTCCATCTCTGTGATTCTATTCTTGTCCTCTGTCAACTGACAGTTCTCTCAGGAGGTGTTCTGTACGGAGATTACATGAAATTGGAGGCATGTTACTCACTTAAACTGATTCTCATTGACTTCATTGGCTAATTGTTATGTGTACAATACGATGCAACATTTGTATGTTTTTCTGTATTTTCCTTATACAGAACAAAGATGTAAGTGTTTCGAGGGCATTTACTGTAAAAATGAAAGCACTTAAAACACTCTTGCAGTAAAGAGCCATAACCTGTATTTATTTGCAATCATCTTGACTTGTGAAGATAAGAGGCACTTTTGAGCCCTCAACATGGCAATTGAAAATGGATTGGTGTGTTCAGTATTTTACCCTTTAATGAACACAAAGGAATCACACTTAATGGCTAAAAATAGCACAGCTCTGAACCCTAAAAGTGGATAAAAATTGTTGTGATGTAATCATTATGTTGTTTCAAGTCAAGCTTCTCTGTATACGTTGTATTTTCAAATACATTCCCCCATAAAACAAATGATGTTTAATGTCATTAACACCAGATGCAGTGAAACCATGAATATGTTTATTTCTAAACAAGCAAGTGTTGCAAAGATGCAAAGATTTGCTTTGTTAAGATAAAGACATAATAATTATTTGCCATATGCTGCATTTATAGTTCCAATAAAGTTCAGATTCAAAAGGCAGTAAAATAAATTCCATTGTATTCTTCTGTTTTATGCATTTGACACCTTATACACTTTAACTGAATCATGCCAAAGGTCTCTATGCAGATGCCAATATATTCTATGCAACTGTTAATCAGACCACAACATTTATTTGTAAGATTTATTTCAATTTTAATTGTTAATATATAAAATGTGTAACCAAATCATACAAAGGAAAACAGAGAGAAAAGAGAGGGAAAGTTATGGAAAGAACTATTTACGGTTGTTACCTCGCATTAGCATCTGAACATACAGTAGATGCCAGAAAGAAATATTTTAAGAGCAGAGGGGAAAAGAGTAGTATTACTGTCAGATGTTAATTGCATTACCTGTGAGTTATTAAATATACCACTGGCTAAACTTTCTAAACAACATTCGCACCTGTTAATATCAACAGATCTTCTCAGTTCACCTGAGCTAAATATAACCACATCTTCTCTAATGTTGTAGGAATGGAATGCAAGGGTGATAGACGTTTTCTCGTTAGGGTGAGCAGACTCACTCTTCGTTAGCGCTGGGTTAATGAAAGACCCTCGGCCTTCCTCATATCCTCTGTGCAATCAACTATTCATGAGACTAATTTGTAATCCTTAATCTACATGGTAATTCATTTCACGTGACATGTCAAGGTGATAGCAATATTTACATGTAAATATAAAAGTCCATGCTATTTACTCAGTGATAGTAATGATGAATTACAAATCTCATTATTGAGGACACATAATTGTGGAAAAAAACTTATGCAATTAAGGGTCTCGGTTGTCAGTTTAATCAGTGACTACATTTCAAATGTTTTGCAGATTTGTATCAATAAATATGGAAAATCTAAGCTGCCATATAACTAAAATATATTATTCTGATCATTAATATTGATGTTCTTTTGGCATCAAGTAAAGACTACATGAAATAACTTTCCTGTGAGGACAAATTTGTAATGGACATAGGAAATTGGGGCAGGACTTATTTTAGAGAGCATTTGATTGGACAAAACTTTTTAATGTCAATAAGTGCTGGATGCGTCATCAATAGTTTTGGTCCTTTTCTTAGAAGGAAAGACTGTGACCATACTGTACAGACCACTGCTAGAAAACAAGTTAGTTCATTTTTAGGAGTACACAAGCAAATAAATGACCTAACAGACAGACTAAAAGCCATAAATCTCAATTTTGATGTAATGGTGTATTAAATGTTACAATCACATGTTGTGTATAAGACTGAATATTGTGAAATGTTGTCAGTTTGGAGTATTCACACAGGATATAGTGTAATGTGGATTCAGGTATTAGTGTTCTGTTCAATCTTCCTGTTCCAATTTCTCTCTCTCTCTTCCACTCTCTCTCTCGCTCTCTCTCTTCCACTCTCTCTCTCTCTCTCTCTCTCAGCCTGGGGACATGAGACCATTAACCTCCTGCAGCCGACGTCTTCTATCCTTAATGAGGGGCTGCTAGTATGACCCACCATGTCGTTCATATTTCTCTTCTCCTCATTCCACCACTCTGAGGTGATCTGTCGCTTTGCTGAAGAGGGGGATGGGATGTGCGAATATGTCCACAAAGGAGAGAGAGAAAGCTAGTGGGAAAGAGAGCTGCTTTCGATGTCAGAATAAAGATGCGTTCTGTACACATGGACTTTAATTAGTAATTGACTAGTACATTAATGTTCTGTTGATTGAGAATTAATTGTGTCATGTTTATTCGGGAATATATCATGCTGCTACGCTGAATGTCTACTGAATGTAGAGTTTCCTCTATATCTAATTTCCCCCTTTCATGATGGATGCCCCCGATTTGTCCTCTGGTGTCTGCGATGGGGGCCACACAGGCACTATTGGAACGCTCTTATTTGAATAGCAGATGCCTGTAAAGATACACGAGGAACGTCTGCGTGAGAGGAAATCAGATGCATTTTGTGAGGGGAATTTGCTATTATTTTTGTCAGCAGTTTCTATTCATTTTCACCACCTGTACTGTATATGCGAGATCAATGGCTTTTTATAATTATTAATATGATTCACCTCTCTCACTTCTTCCCTGTCCATTGCTTAAATGATTATATACTAAGTTTCATTAACTTTGTCTCAGATGTTTCTCTTAAAAATCCTTAAATAAAATAGACACAGATGAGACATACAGTAAGAGATAATACAGTCTTTTTCTGAACTGTTTTCTGAAAGCTGCTTTGAAGCAATGTAACATTGTAAAAAGCGCTATATAAATAAAACTGAATTGAACTGTTACTTGTTGTGCTCAGATAATTTGCTTTTTTTAAAGTCAAAGCTTAAAGTCAAAGCAGATTAAAATCTCTGATTAAGATTGTAAACTATCAACTTTGAGCACAGTTTGAGCCATTCTTGAGATCTTTTCTGAACTGAAAAATCAGCAGGCGACTGTTACTATTTGCATTTAATTTCATTACTGTCTAAGAGAAACAACTGAGATATTAAAGAGACCTCATTTGTTATTTTCCTTTGCTCTCTCCCTTCCAGTCAGCCCTGGCTCCCTGACAGAGAAACAAATCTAAGATGGCTGATGATAAAGTATTGTGGTTTGAGAAGGTAGGCTGAAAGTGCCAGGACTTCATTTGTGTCAGACGCTCCATGATGGTAATGAATTTCTGTGGTGAACCTGAGACTAAGAGAAACACAGAGGCTTGCATTGCCTCATGCAAGCGGCACCAGTCAATATCTGCAGATTTTATCTGCATAGCCCTGTCACTCCATATACCATCACATGACATGGTACACCTGTGTCGGGCTCACGTAAGTGACAGCAATATTTTGCATTTCCAGCTTAGCCAATGATAGTCTTGAACCTGAATTTCAAGACGAAGCACCACGCGTGCTTTCAAGACTTTAAAAAGGTCTATAAGGGCGGAGAGACCGACTCTTTCATCCATCTCATAAAAACCCTTTTGATTCATAATGTCGATGGAGCATATCTGGTTACTTAGGTGGAATCTGAGCAGCAGAGAAGCCTAATTGCTCCCAGCGAGTGCAGCCGAAGGACTTGATTAGACCCTGGACCACTTCTCATGTTCTTCATTTGTGTGGCGACGACCTTCTGCAGTGATGGACTCAAGCACGAGGTCATTGAATGAGGTTCTCCTCTGGGAACAGGCCCCTTTTAAAGAAAATTACAGGCTCAAATCTGGAACCTTTAACAGCTAGACTAACTGATAAACTGTTAAATGTACTGGGAAACTTAGCCAAAGGAAAATTTAACTCATGGTTTAGGAGACTTAATGGAGCCCCTAGTTTCTCCTGAGAAGTTTAGGTTTACAGTAGTCAGTTCGGTCTGCAAAAATCTGATAAAGAAATGTTTGAGTTTATAATGAAATCGCTGGGTTTTGATTGCAGACTATGGCCTTATGGCAAATAAAAAATCAAGATTACTATGGGATTACTGGAGTCTTTATCTCAGGAGAAAAATCTGAAAAGAAAAAGTCTAATTTTTCCTCCATTTGAACTCAATATTACTTAAGTAAGTTCTGAATTTCTATTAACTTTTTTAAACTCTCTGAAACATTCTAGTTAAAGTGGAGCAAAACTTCAAGCAAAACTTTCCAACCAAATCTGGAGCTTTTAACTGTTTCATTCACTTACAGTTTTTACTGAATCTTTTAAGTGCCAATGTACAGAATATCTTCAGCCCAGAACATTCCAACTGTCAAAGTCATAGGCCAGTTTTATCTATGAATATTTTGGCTGATAATCTCACGAGAAAGTGTCTAGTGAACTTAAATTTTTCAAACGTAACAGATGGTACTCCTCCCCTACAAAATTTTAAGACTTTTAATAAGACTATTTGCAAAATTCAAGCTACCATTCTGACACGGATGTAACATAGTCATGAATTTTTCATTCACATCATTTCATGCAGCAATATTTGGGGGATAAAATCCTTTTTATGCATCTTTTGACAAATATTGGATATTACATACACAAACAGCTTTAAATGACAGTTAAAGAGGGTTGGACATTGCTAAAAACATAACCGTGCTAAATGCATCATATCAATAGAGTAAAGCATTGGGAACCAGCCACCACGTTGAAAACAATAAGGTAAAAGGAGAGGAGGTATGGTAGAATAACAGCACTCAACTTAGCTGCCTGCCATTAGCAAGATGAATTAGCCAAATCCATGCAAGTGACAACGGCTACAGAGGGAACTTGATCCTGGAGCCTGTACAACCTGAAGTCCCAGACGCCACCAGGAAGCAGACGGAGCACAGAGCAGTTGACCCTCTAAGACCCGGTTATCAAACACACACGCACGCAAACACACACACACACACACATATTACACAAGTAGACATGGACACACACAAATATACACATCTGCAGTACATGAACAAAAACAACATGGAAAAACATATATATATAGCATTATTAGCATAAATAAACATTGCACAAAAATTGCTACAATTTTTTTTTATTAATCACTATTTTGATTATTAAATAGTTTATTTACTTTTATTTAATGCTTATAATTTTATATTTATAGACTAATCACTTAACAGGCATTTTATGAGAATCAAGTCATAAAGCTTCAGGAATTAGGTCATAAAATTACCATTATCATTGGCAATAGCTTTTGCTTGTTTTCTTTTAAACCTAAAAATTTAATGCCAAGACTAATTAAAATACTGATTAAAAAATATTTTTTGCAGTGCTGGTGAAATTAACCTTGACATAAATATTTTGCAAGTACCTGTAAATATAACAGTTTGACGTCTTTAACGACATCTGCTCTGCTACTGTAAAACAAATTCAGTTTAGCACTTATCATGTAATGTTTACACAAATATTCATTTAACTTGTGTGCTGTGCTGTACTGTATGTGTGTGTGTGTGTGTGTGTGTGTAACTGTAGGCTGTTCCTTTAAACTGAATGTGAAGTAAGTAGCACTGGTTCTGGGGCCTTTCTGCTTCTCTGCACCGTTGCACAGGCAGGGGTGGTGACATTGACTACAAATGAGTTTAAATATTGGATTCAGGACTGGCAGACCCTGGACCCCACTCCATTACCCTTGGGAGCCTGGCAGTCACATGTAGACATGTGTATCAGATCACACTAGAGAGGATTTGGAGGGAGAGAGCAAGATAGAGGGGAAAAATGGAGAAAGGTGGCTAGTGAAGTGAGTCAGTGAATATTCTGTAGACTTCTTCAACAAGTGCTGAACAATGTGACCTTTGAAGGGGTCTATGAAGGGACTGTTCATGACAAATAATACCAGTTTCCTGTATTTCTGACATGCCTTTTATGTTCTCCTAACTCATACGTCATATTATAGCCATCATAGACCCATATATAGGAAATTGACAGTTTGATTGTATGTTGTAGAACACAATTTGAAAGTCTCTAAGTTAACCACAGATATTATTTAACTCATAAATCAAAACGCACTATTTTAAAAACCCACAGAAAATTCAAGAGGGAATGAACCTTTGAGGTTGGCCTACAAATTGGCATCATGGTTGAACAGCCATGTACTGTACATGCAGTGCAAATTACACACACACACACACACACACACGTATAAGAAACTGAACAAAAAAAGTAACTTTCTAAAAAAACACGATGCATCTGTAGATTTTGATTTTAAAATGCTGTTATCATTGTTAGAGCCAAACCTGAGCCCCTGATGCCCACATTAAAACAGATCTCCTATTTTTATCAATTTCACCTTGAGCGCTGTACACCCTATCCCACAATGCACGTGGTAGCTATCAAAAATGACTTGATAAGAGAAAATCCCGGCACTTTGTCTCACACTGTGTTTAGTCTCTGACACATTGTGTCTCGGGGCCACCGTAAAGCTGCTGTTGTCAGTTACAGCGTGTTTGATATTAACACATTGTCTTTGTCATAATGGCGTCCTCCTGGTTTGTGCCGTGCCGCTCGATCGTCTCCAATGGCCAGCAGAGCTCTGATGAGGCTTGACATGTGAAGTATGACATCATGCCAGTGGGTGGCCTGTCGGAGGGGCCGCACCAGTGAGGTCACAGGTTCCATAATGACTTCCTCAGGGTTCCACAGCAGCTGTGGTTAAAGCGCAGTACCATTTCCTCATAGTGATTGTCTGTTCCTCTTGAAATCAGGTGTTGGGCTTCCCTATGTTATCTCAAATATCTCATTCAGTCATTGATCCAAAATGAGCACTACTGTTTGACACTCTCCGTGCTTATACACCCTATGTGACAACATTGCTTTGTTAAAAAATTAAAACATCATAAAAGGAATTTTTTTTTTAAACATTATTATTAGATATAATAATAATTATGTTTATAATTATTATAAATAATAATATATATGTTTTGGGGTATGTCTGACTGTTAAGCTTAAAATATTACACATTGCTCACTTGAAAATAAATGGCTGTTATGTAAAAATGTAAACCCTTTAATTAAAGAATATATTATTTTTATTTACCAGTAAATACTATTTTCTGTTGAATTTACAGTGGTGTAAAGGCATTTCTGGGTCCAACCTACAAGAAAACGTATCAGTTTCTTGTTTACTTGATTTCCTGTAGTTCAACTGGTAAAGGCTGATTTTAGATAAACTGATAAACATATAATAAAAGTCATAATAAACAGTATATTGCTTTGGATAAAAGTGTTTGCCAGCTTCCTAAAAGTAAATCATGTTTTATTTCTTGATTAAGAAATATTTAAAAAGAACTACGTTTTGTCTCAATGCACGGTTTAGTGGCAAACATGTCAGCAAGATCACGTAACATTTGCAGCGAGTGGCGTCTACAGGTCACCCTCACCGACTCTGATCTGGATTTATTCTGGGCTGAATCATAGCAGAGCCCCGGGCTGTCTTGATAAATAGCAACTACAGGCAAACGGAAGAGTGTGCTCTTTGACTCTGTAGGTCATGCCGCCTTGTTGTGGGGACATGGACTAATGTGATCTGAAGTGTTAAGTTATTATGGCGAAAACCAGGCCGGCGCTCTGTAAGCGAGGAAGTCAGGTAGAAGGAAGGTGGCGGAACGAGAGAAGAGGATAAAAGAGAAGGTCACCAAAAAAAGTAGAGATAGCGAACAAATGAGCGTCTGAGGAGGACATGTATTGCGGTGATGGTATTAGAAAGAGGTGAAATTGCTACCTGATGACTGGGGGAAGAGAGCCAGATAGAGGAACGAAGAAAGACTGTGATATTCATATTGAAGAAAATGAAAATGGTGAGTAGTACAGAATCCAGCACAGGACTCTGTAATACACAGCATTGCCTTGTTAGAGCACATTGTTTGGTGGAGGAACGTTGTTTGTTTATCCAAGTTCACTTGAATAATGCAGTAGTAACTCAACTCTCAGAGTCTCCTGAGCAATCGCTTCAGCACCTGTCAGAGATCTGCTCTGCCTGTCGAGAGATGCAAAGACAAAAACACGCCATTGTTACAAAGCCAAATAGAGTCCAAGTAATCACTTACAGATGGCAAAACAAATCACAGCTGTTAATTCTATGTGAAACAGAAAATATGAAATATAAATGAAGCACAAGGGGGATTCGGAAGGCAAATCCACAGATCAACCACCAACGTCTCTTTATTACATAAAAAACATGCCTGACTATGAGAAACACAATACTGCCCTTCAGACATGTTTGGTGTTTAATGTCGGCGGCCTTTTTGTAGGAGATGGATGGAATGAGAGCAGTTCACTCAAAAATGAAAATTCTGTCAGTACCGTATTTAATCTCTCCCATGTTGTTTCAAACTCATATGCTGTTATTGTTTTTCACAGAGCGAGAGTTCTTTGCATACAGCGACAGCTCATAGCGACCATATCTGTTACTATAAAAGCACCACAACAGTAGCATCATGTTAAGGACAGACTGAAAATTGAAGTCATTTTTCACAGATAATTCCCAGCTGAAGGTCAAGAGCAGCTCTCAAACCAAATAATGATACCAGACGTTATAACGTTTGGTTACAAGGCACATGAGAACCAATGACATTTGAGAACCAATGACATCCAATCTGTGAGGTCATTAGGAATTGTAAGTGTGCGAATCTTTGAATTCTTTGAACTGTTTCACGTTCCACTGAAAAGATAACAGCCTCCAGGTTTGGATCGACATGAGGGCGACTAAATAATGACAGAATTTTCATTTTTGAGTGAACTATTTCTTTAACAAAAATACGGGGCAAAATTGAGAGAGAAAAGGGGAAAAAGTCAGATTTCACGGATGTGCCTGTGATGTCACTTTAAGAGCACAAAGGCTTTGCTATGCTGTCTGACAAGCTTCTGTTGAGCGTTAAAGAGAACACCTGTCTATGTCTACTGTCACCTATCTTCACAGCTCTGCTGTTGCCCAACACTGGCAGATAAGTCACCAGAACGGTGTACATAGAAGCTCCTACCACCCCTCCCATATAAACTGTCTACACCCCTTCCTTATAAACTGCCTTATACTGTAATGTAATGTAGCTGAGGGTTGAAGGTGAGAGATACTGGAAGAATTGTTGTTGAAGGGTTTTGTTGAAAACGTCACTGAATGTCTCTTTGTTGTGTTCAGAAATGGGAACTGTGGCATGTGCTAATTAATCCAGCTATTTACACACCCACAGGAAAAAACTAAACATGGTGGTTTTAAAACTCAAAGTTTTAATTGGATTCTTGTAAGAGAACTTCATGTTAATTTTCCAGACATTAGCAAGTGTTTCAAAACTATTTGTCTAACAATCTTTGTAAGAAAAAAAGGATAAATAAAATATAATAGAAATTAAATTTTATGGAATTTATTTACTGATATATTGTTACTAAAGGACATTGTATGAAAATAAGTTAAAAAACGTTGTCAGACATATGTCAGTATCCAAATTGTTTTTAGAATTATGATGAAAATGTATAATATCTTAGCAGTAGCTTAATAAACATCAAATTTTCTTTCTTTCCTGGGGCTCGAAGTCGCTCATGGATGTGGCTTATATGAGACCACAGCGAGTCTTCATAGCACTTATCAAGTCAATGCACTATTTAATAATAATATTTTGTGTTTATTATTGTTGATATTTTAATAATATTATTGTGATAACATTAGAAGTAATAATTCTCATGTCATTTATTTATTTTTGATGATGCACACCACTGGAAATGGCCGGATTCATTTAAGTCGTTACAGTTTGCTTTTTAATTACCAGCCCTGATTAGGCTACATCAAAAAAATTCAGAACCTATTTCAAAACATCCGTTCTGGAATCACACTTCTCCATAGTCACACAGCCATCCTAACATCACCATATTTGACATTCCTCCAATGTCATGAACGGAAACTAAGGAATTGTAACCCATCCTTCTTATCCAGCGGCCCGGATGCCTCCCTTCATATTAATCAAACTTTGACACCATACAACAGTGAGCAAAGTGTGACTCGAACCTCAGCACCAAACTTCAGATCTCAGTCCGGCTTAAGTATACTTAATTTGACAAAGTATCAGTAATAAATCACACACTCATTCTAAAATAACCACTCCATTTATATTCAGATATTAAAGACCTGGACACTCTCCTTTAAAATGTAGAGTTCACTTTGAATGGAGAATAAGAGAGTCCACTGTAATGACTTCCAGATAGCTGTACTTTTTGAGAGAGCCATACATCATACTTTAACAAGTACCAATCAACACATGTCCTCTCCGTTCGCCCTCGCCGTCCCTTTGTTCAGTCTGCCAGGTAGGTTGTGGGAAGTACTTACATGTGGGCGAGTGGAGGTACAGATGAGGTTCTTTGTGTTTGATTTAAAAGACAGAGGAGCTATAGCAGATAGATTATTTAACGTGATGTATGCAACCGCAACATTTACAAAATACATTTTCACTAAATTACAAATTAAGTTTTTGAAGTTTAGAAATGATATATTTCTAAAGTTAAACGTTCCTTGTCTAGGTGCCCAGTTTAAGAATGTTGAGTGATTATGCTGTGTGATTTTGTGAAAGAGACAGAAAGAAAGAGAGAAAGAGAAAGAGAGATGTTATGTAAAAAATAGCATCAGTGAGGTAAATGAAATATTAAAGCCCATTAATGAAAAATAGGAGGCTTGCTTTTCCTTTTTACACTTTCAAATGTGTTTATTAATTCATAATTTTAAATCACAGTCATTTCATTTCCAGCAGAGGAGCATCAAGCAAAAAGGATGGTTTAAAATTTTAATGAATAAACAATGTCCTTTCTCTGAAATGTTACATGGGTCTTTGAACAATGCACAGCCAGCAATTAATCAATAAGAGCAGAAAATTACATTTCATATTTAACAGAATATGAACTGTAGCTTAATAAATGATATCTTCTTTTAATTTAATTGGCGTCCGCTCAGATCCAGCGGATTGCTAATAAAATTCAGGATTTCCATATTTAATGATGCATACACTTCTTGGTAAATTTTACAGGGAAAATGTTGTCTTTAATGAACCTTAGGTACAATCCTAATAGACATTGTCTTTAACAAATGCAACTTCCCTTACATTAAAGGTCTCCTGGTCGATTCTGCTGATTTAAACACATTTAGCTTGTTATGGAGGAACAGAGAATTATGATGTTATTGTGCCTGCTGTTTTTGTTTGCTATATTATTGCTGCGTTATCCATTATTCAGAATAACACACAAAAAATAAAATAATAAATACATAATTTAAGGCTCATGGAAGCTATTTCCTCTTCGTTGGGTTAAAAGCCATTGTTCATTTTACAGAAGTCTGCAGCGAAAATGGGAATAAATGGTTGTCAATTTCCATTTTAAATTGGTAGCCAATGACCCATGGAGGAAGCCCTTTCCACCACAGACAGACAGAATAACTCGAATTAGAAGCGGCTGACATTTCAGTTAATTGCTGCTGGTGTGGCCGCCTTCTGCAGTAACCTCCAAACCAGGTTCAATTAAGTCCTCACCTTTCCAGCCGAGAGTTTGGAGGGGAGGAGAGTCTGATGGAGCTCAGACGGAGGAAGAATGATGCTCGAATAGAAGACACTGACAACTCCAGTTTCCTCCACAATGAAATCTCAATAGTTGTTATGAAGTGTGAAGCTTTATTCTGGCAGTGTTGAAATTGGACAGGGTAAAACTGGATGCCCTGGACATGGCAGCCTTTTGTAATCACATTTTAACTTTTTTGACGGCATGTTTCAGACACAAAAACATTAATCAAAATTCACACATGGGTGAAGTCTAACACTATCTGTATACTTTACTATAATGTTTTCCTGATTCAAACTACAGTTTTAACCACAATGTTTCCAAAACAAGCACAATCCGTTATGCCTAATAAGCTACAGTGCTACTCTAAGAATGTTTCTTTACCAATAATCAACTTTCACTTAGAAGAATAACACCTATTTTCTTTCAATGAGCAGAGACAGATGTGAGGACCATCTCATAGCAGTCAAAATTCTCTCTGTACTCACATTACATTAATTTACAAAAACAGCATTGCAACAAATGAGGCTATTGAAGGCTCGCATTGCCAGGTAAATCATTCCGTTAGGATCAGAGAGGGAATTGTTTAAATTGGCTTTCATTATTCAAGGTCTGTATATGATTTGTACTGCCCCTTCTAATTACTAGAGGTACTGACCACAGGGAGCAGTTGATGATGCTAAATAGGTTTACCTGCAACAAGAACTGAAGGTCAAACTGTTTATAGCCATGCCTCTCAGATTGCCATCCAAGAAAAAAATGACAACACAGAAGAAAGACGACGTGTTGAACATAGCAAACGTGTTTAAATGCATTGGTGAGCTATTGAGACTCATATGTGCTGAATTGATGATATGTTTGACTGTAAAAATGGTCAAAAATGGTCTTTGATTTCACATGACATAAATGAGACTTCATAATTAGGCCCTTGTCTTCCAGGCATTCGATATCCAATACATTCTTTCTTCAGAGCAATTAGTTCTTTCTCTGCTTGCAAAGTCAATCAGGTCGTTAGTCAGAACAAAAGGTTTTGTATAAGTGCATGTACTGGCGGGTCTAAGAAAGAACCACTTCAGGGTATAAGTGACACTTTAACTGTGGTGCTTGACCTTGGTAATGGGAGCTTGGTAATTGTTCTATCTTTTTGCTAGATAATGCTTGGATTAGGCAGTATTTGTACTGGGCTGTTTGAAAATGTGCTCCATTATTTGGTGTGCAATGGATTGATTCAGTGTTAAAAGATCAGTTGATATGGCTATTTTCTTCACATTTACATTTATGCATTTGGAAGATGCTGTTATCCATTCTAGGTATAGGTATTTTATATAGGTATTTTATCAGTATGTGTGTTCCCTAGGAATTGAACTGAACCCACAACCTTTGTGCTGTTAATGCAATGCTCTACCAACTGAGCTACAAAAACACTCGTTGTAGAGCCAAAATGTACAACCTTGATTTTACAACCTATGCATTTACAATGTTGCAAGCTAAATTTAAACTCACAGTCCCCATTTAATGCCTGGCTCAGTATGTACCAACACCTAGGCCATGCCACTGACCCAACGTCTTGAAAATACCATATAAAGCTTAAGCAGAACTTTTTGTCCATAGATCACATCCCGTTTATTTGGAATAATCCCACATGGCTGAGGTTCAAATCTCCAAACAGCCCAATTAAAGGAAGCTATTAATTTAGTTGCATTTGTCAGCGGGCTCAGGCAACAATTAGTACTATTAATGCAATCTTGTCACATGTCGCAGTGCCACATGGAATAGCTTCTCACAAGCTGTTCCATGGATCCCTATCAAACCAAATAATTCATTTGGCCCCAGCAGCCCTCGCTATGCTAAAATCTCACTCTTTCTCTCTGACAGAGAACACGCCTGCGGGGGGAGCTGTGATTTCTTTAAGCGGACTGTCAATTCTTCTTAGTGGCTTTGTCACGTGCATGTGCCGTTTGCATAGACATGTATTAATGCGTTTAAGATACTGCCGTACGATTGTCTAAGTAATGTGACACAAGCACTTACATGCTAGTTAAACTGGGTGTTGTGTTTAGCTTTGCTTGTATAATTCACACGCATTGGAGTGAAGTAATATTTGGTTAAATGAAAGAGGTGTTCATGCAAATTAACTTTTGATATGTGCACTTTGATACATGCACGTATATTAAAACTGAACAACTAGTAATTTAAATTACGTAAAAGAATATGACATAATACATGTATTTTAATAACTTCACATTCATTAAATCTGTTATAAAAGCATATCTTATCTTTCATCATGTACCTTGCATACATCTGTTTATGCCTAAAACAAACAAGACGATATCAAAACATTCCATCATCATGAAAGGAAAACAGTTTATTCATGTTTGAAATTACACATAACTACCACAAGGAAGACTTTTCAGTCCAGGGTGTAGTCTGGTTAGAAAGAAACACGAAACATCTTTAATACATTAGAACCACTGCCACAAATAAATTCCGTATGACTTTTTATCAGTTTCAGAATCACATACGATACAAAAAGGAGAAAGTCGGAACCCTGTTACACAGGGTCTGAAATGTACAATTCTGAATACTGTAACCTCTATGCATTACAGGTCTTCTTTTTTTAATCATGGGTTTTTATTATTTTTTATTTATTTTTTGCATGAATTAGTAACAAGATGAGCAACATTCAAAATGTTCTTCAGTATTTACAACAGTTTTACTGTTTGGTGTCACATGTTCCTCCACAAAATTTCCCTCCGCCAGCCACTGTCCTCTCTATACTCTCCATGATATTCAGTTTATTAATATTATGGTTCTTTTTATCTTTTAAAAGTTGTGACAGAGCAACTCGGTTTTCTTAGAAGGTTAAAATATACATTAGATTACATAATGAGTGTGTATGAAAGATTCTTACAAGATGCAACTGAACTAACAAAAGTCAAAATGTATTAAAAAGACAGGAAACGTGGCAGAAATTAAAAAGACAAAAGTGGTGGTGATATTGTTGAGAGGTAGTCAGTGAGCACTATAAGCTAAAGAAATGCTTTAAATCTATTGGTTTTCTATGAGTTTGAATGAGGTAATAAAGCTGAGTATTGATTGGTGAGATGTAGAAATACTCTTAAGCTAATTCATATACAAGAATGTTTTGCAATGGAAAACTGCCCAAGGAGTGTCCAACAAAAGAACTGTATGACCCATATTTCCAAGAACTTGTCTGTCTTGTTCTGCACATCTTCATTAGTTGTAGTGGACTGAATATTAAATACTTCTACTGTATTTAAAAAAATGCACATCAATTGCCAGATATTTAAAAATCACCCCCCAAAAATGGAGTGGATTGCCTTGCGTATATGGTCTTATTTAAATCAATGCAACCAGGATGTGACATTAAGAAACACTAAAAAAAAAAAAACATACAAATTATATCAGAATTCCCCAAGCTGCCTTCTGTAGCATTTAGCCCTGTTAAATGCATGGGTTAGCATAATCTGAATATACGTTCTTTCATTCTTGCACTAAAGCTTTACTGACAGTCAGAACAATGAAAATGGGTTATGAACAGGAATAAACTCAACATACAATCTTAGGCATGGAAACCTAAAGAGAAAAACACGTTTTAACATGTATACTTCAAATGATAAAAGAAACAAACATATTAGTTTAATATAATCGGAGAGATTGTTAGTAAAAATCGCAGTGGACCGATGTGACGGCTAAGAAATGTCCAGCTTCCCAAACACACTGTGGAATAGTTAAAGTACCGTGGATCTGAATGCTTGAGAATTCCATGAAGATGTTAGCTGCAAAAGTTTTTCTGTGTCTCTGATTGGTCAGTCTGTGGTTTTGAAATTCTGTGATTGGTTATCCACAGCTTGGGGAGGGGCCATGTCAATAAGGAGATCAGTTCGAGGTATCAGAGTGCGCACTACCAGGGCCTTCTGTAGTGGAGATTACAGAGGACGGAGTCGTAGCATCCTGCCATCCCCCGTTACCCTAAAAGCATCAATGAACAAAAAAAGAATTAATAATAGTTAGTTAATCATTAAAAATAAAGCTAAGAAAACTTTTTATTACCCTAAAGCTACTCTTTCTTAGCTCAACTGTTATATTTTTCTGAGGTATCACTTTTTCTCAAATGTTTCTCCTAAAATCATATAGCAGACATACAGCAGACACAAATGTAGACAACTGCAATTAAAAAACAAATCTAAAAAATAAATTTAAATAGCACAGCTCAAATAATTTGGTCTTGGAAGAATCTGATGGAAAATTATTAATGAAATGCATGTCAAATGGGGTCAATTTTGAGAATCAAAATTCTCAAAATTAAGTCTCAGTATGATCTCCATTTACTCTCATTATTGTCTTGAGAAACAATGGAGATCTCAAAAAGATCTTATTTGCATTTTATATTAGTGGGTTGTACAATTAGTAGTTATGAAAGATTGTAAATTATTTTCTAGTAATCATAAATTCACAAAAGCATGTGTGCCAGAATATGTGGGCATGTTTATTTGTCCGCTTGTACTGAGGAGTGTGTCCTGATCCTGCTGCGGACGTGTTAGGCATGCATATATATGCATACTAATGCATTAAGAAATTAATAAGAGAGAGTGTCTCTTCTGATCTACTGTCTGACATGCCGACGGCCATCTTGCCATGTTAAACCCGCATCGGCTTCTCCATCTCTTGCTCTCTGCTTCCCTTGCTCTTGGAAAACAAATTCGCATAAACGTTGTGGCCAATGGGAACGATTGCTGAAATCAATGTCTAATCAGATTTCAGCGGTGGGCCGACAGCTTGTCGCTCCATATTTTGATGTCAGTCAAGAGGCGGGAGACCGGGGCGGGGATCGGAGGGGGGGACCTCAAAGGATGCTGAGTGGAAGTGACGGTGCAAGCCTTTCCTCCACCTTGCTCGCCTGAGCGCTCCCAAGTGGATTGCCTGGCTCTTGCCGGAGAATAGCCTTTGCTGTATTTTACTTCCGTCAAAATAACAAGAAAAATCCCCCACCCAAATCTCAGTCGCACTGCCTCCATAACAAAAGGTTAGCGTATGCTAATCTGCTAATGATGTGTTCGGTTATCAAAACAATCCGTCTATGTTTCCGGAAAAAGGACCCGTGGGGAAATGTGTGTGTGCTTGTGTGTTTATTTTAGTGTGTGTGTACCAGGGAGCATTCAGGGGCAGAAAAATTAGGATTTTGCTGATTTCGAGTTCCAGGAACAGGTCAATAAATAGATTGTGCCCGTCTCCTCCAGCCACAGCGTCTGGACTGAGGCTGAAACGCGAGCGTTATGAGGAAGTCTGCTGTACCCTGATGACATGGATCACTCGCATTCAGCCTGACACGCAGGCACACAAACACCCCACCCGAATGATAGAGCGAGTTCTGACTTGAGCAGTGGACCAAAGTGAGAGAGTGTGAAAGTGTGGCGTTTGAGCCTGCATAAGGCTGACACTTCATCCACACAGCTACAGGCCACAGAGGCCTGTAAACATACACACATCGACACACACAGCCGTCTAAGAATTAGCCACAGATACACTGCCATGTTTGGATCTTCCTGCTGTGAAATGTCGGGCATACGTTTTGACTTATGGCATTTATTGTTGTGTGCCTTGCTTGAGTTAATTCATGCAAATGGAGCTCTAACAGTCATCAAAATGTACACAAATGACAGCACTGCTCTATTAATTAACTTACAGCAAATTATTCCTCCATCTGAATGCATCTGTTTCTCACTACAAAGTGATTTGTTTTGCTTTTGGAAAGCTATTTTTTCCATTGATAATGTTAAAGAACCATTTGGACCACAAATATGCTGTTCTGTGACTAACTATTAATCTTTTTTGGCTCATTTGATTACATTAAAGATAAAAAGAGTCTTTCAAAAACTAATCAAAGTTTAATCAGCAGCCGTTGAATTTTGTCACTCAGCACAATTTGTACAGTATTTTTATTTTATGAACAATGTCCCAACAAGCAAGGTAACAGATATAACATCTAAACCTATGTTTTGCTACATGTACCACAAGAAAGATATATAAAGATATATGAAAGACATATATGATCTCTCTCTCTTTCTCTCTCTCATCAAATAAATAAATCTTTACTCTGATGGTTTCAGATTACGCAGCGTATGGGGAAAAAAAACACCATATCAAACCTCATCAAGGAAGATAAAATTCATGCCTGCAGACGGCTGCAGGCAATCACACTTTCATATTTCATCATGTTGATAAGGATATTGCAAATTCTTTGAAGCATTTCAAAACAGGCAAACAGAGGCAAGACACGCTGGTAAAAGCCTTTTCATCTCACCACGTTATAGGTTACTGTAATATGAACTGTTTACACAGGCAACAAACAGACTTAATATATTTCTGAATCTCATTTTCTTTACACCACTCCCAAATACAAGTTTTCACTGAGCAAAAGCATTTTTAAAAAAAGTCATATTTTCCGCTTTATGCATTTTATGGGATAGATACGTCTTTCACGCTCTGAATCATCACTCTGTTTGTCATGGAATTAGGATTTAAACTTGTTTCTTCCCGTCTGATTCAGATCCTATTGATTTATATCATAATAACTATGGACTTCAATTATAGAACATTACTTGGTGAATGTTGGTGTTTATGTGCTCAAACAAGTTATGTGAGATTCTAATAAATTTGAATAAATACACACACTGCAACCATAAAATTCTGAGAATTTAATAAACTATTTCCTCCAAAAACAAATTCATTTCACATTATATAATTTCATAAAAACATTTAGAAAAAACATTTGAGACAAAGTTGATACTTGAGATACTTGAGATCTCCAGAGCAATAAAAGAGAAACTTCTGAGCAATAAAATGTTCCTTAAATATCAAGATATACTATTTAAAAAACTAATTGAACACTTTCAAGAAACAACAGATCTGATTTGCTTGATGCTTTGACGAGTGTACAGTGTTTAATATTGCATAATTCCCTGCTGAATAAGTCTATACTTACATTCAAGCCATGTGGACTATACATGGAATTCCCCCCCAGGGCATCATTGTATCCTGCCGTCTGACTGATAACATGGCGCAGGGTATCCACCTGCAGAGGACACAACAGGAAGTCAAGCCTGTCAACATTCCGGGTTTCAGGAGCATCCCAACATCAACACACAGTGATATACAATGATTATGGATAAAGGCAATGGTGTTCACATGAAGCATGAATGGTTATGTGATTTACTAAATGAATCATACTGGATGAATACACAGCTGAATGAATTTCAGCTACGGATAGATAGGGATACAGTACATGTGTGCTTTAATGTAACATTTAGGACAACATATGTGCTTCTCTCTAAGGATTTCTGGCAGCTATTACTGTAACTTCAGAGCAGAACAGCTCAGAACCACAATAACAAAGATGGACTTTGATTTGGAATTAACAACAAAACACAAACTAATATTTACACATGACAACAGTTGGAGGAGAATACAGTATGACAGAACACATTAACAGGGGTAAATTCACAAGCAGAATCTGAGAAATGTTTGGTACATGATATACATTAAACCACTTTTCTCTCTCCTTCAAATGATGTCTTGTAACATGAAGATGACATGAGCTTATGCGAACTTGGAAGAACGATAATGATGAAAGTAAGACAGAAAGGGTAAGGAGGAAAAACAGTACCATACACCCAATACCAACCCAAGAGCTCAAGTCAGAGCCAAATGCATTCACAACATCAACTACAAAATGGGGTCTGTCCCAGGATCGATATGCTAGCATACTGCTGCAAATAATGAGTGTCTGTTCACATGGGCCTCTTATGGGCTGTGATATGGTAATTTAGTTGGGGTCCAGTCTGGAATTTTGAAGGATCCATCCATAGCCGGAGTAGCCATCGTTAATCTTGCACGGCTATAATAAGATTAATTGCTAAGGGGGTGATTGAATCTATATCTCTGTCTGTATGTTGCGGGGAGGGGGTTGAGTTTATAAGGCTTGCTAACGGGTATGCTCTGGTTCACAGCCCCAGTTCCTATGCGTAGCGCCTACCTGTGACTGCATATTGGCTCCGACTTGTGCCCCTTGGTAAGAATCCCCATTCAGATTCTGCATGCTCATGAACATGTCCCCCGAGTTTGGGAGGTTAAAAGAACCTGACGAACCTAGAAAGGAAAAGATGGAGCTGAATAGGGTGAGAAAGAGAAAGAGAGGCTAACACACCACCCGCATACACACAACGTCTACAAGGACACACGCACCACACGCCACTCTAGGAAGTGATGCTCGGAAAGCAAGCAAAAGAGAAAGAGCAAAAGAAATGACAGAAATGGAGATGAAGCCGGTTGCATTACATCCCTAAGAGGACATATATGATTTGTGCCAAAAACGAACTAAATAATGCAAAAATAAGAAGAAATCACAAACAAAAGATGGCGAATGGAGTTGGTGGTTTAGGTTTCCACAGGGGTCACACCTACACCTAATCTAGTGGACTAGTGCATAAGGGGGACAATATGTCAATGAAAAGATAGACAATAAGAAGCTTATGGAAAAGGCCAGTACCAGTGAACATGTTGGTTAATAGAGTGTTTTTGTTCTCTGCAGAGTCCAGCTGAAATTCTTCATCTTTCATCTGGAATCCTGGGTGCAAGAAAAAGGGGACCCCTTAAAAATTGCTTACCCACAACTCCTTAGGGTCTAAGCCATGTCCATATCACAGTCACATCTTCTGCTTATTATGTCTGAAGAGCATCAATTTAAGCTACACACTGCATCATGCTGCTAATCATATATTCATTATTATTCCATACTGTATATTTTAATGAGGGCGTAACATGCTCCAAGCAAGAGATTTCTAACAATTCACAGCAGGGGTAACACTGTCACATATTTATGGCTAGAAAGGGAGGAAAGTGGATGAGGATTATCTCTTCTACCCCATCACACCCCACCCCCCGATACTGCAAACATATTCAGCATGGGCAACCAGCTAACAAAGTTTCTGCTTGATTTTGCTCATCTCGTTCAGCATGTATAGTCTCAGAGGCAGGAGAGTGAGGTTCAAACCCCAGGCTGGGACCTCTCACTGTCACAGCAGCCAACCAGCATGCCAGAGGGAGTGGAAGTTCACAAGGGACCAGGCTGAGATTGGTGAAGGCTGGTTGATTTTTGGGGACTCATCTGGGATCGATGTAAGCTTACCGGAGTTGGGTGTGTTTGGCGAGTTGGTCTGACTGTTCTGGACGGCGGCGGCCACTGCATGCGCGGCAGTCACGGCTGTCTTGGCGGCATACAGGTTGGCCTCCTCTTGGAATTTGCCGATGTTTTTTTTGTAACGAATCCTCTTGTTGCCAAACCAGTTGGATACCTAAGGGAGAGACAGGAAGACAAGGGAAGAGGAAGAAAGAGGAGGGGGCGTCAGACGTCAATGCAGACGAGGCACTGCGCGCTGAGCAGAGTGATTGTTTCAAGATGTCATGTTTGGGTCCATCAAGTCCACAGTCCCCAGCCTCCCGCAGTAATATCCGCTGGGCATGCAGACTAATTAAGCGATTATCAGACAGGGCTTGTGCGTTATTGCGGATGGAGGCGTGACATGCTCTCTGTTTGTCTCTAGACAAAAACCAACACACAGGAGGCTGCTTGTCTTGTGGCACCGTTAAGATCAGTGTTGTGCTTGTGAGATCAGGTAGCTAAACCCAATCTTGAAGATGGCACATTTTCATATAAGGCTAGCTAAGATCTTGCTAAATGCGTTGCGTATGTGTTGATATTGTTCTTGTTCCCTGCTTGAGTTTATAGACGAACAAATTCCCTAAAATAGTTTTAACATAATCTCTTGTTTTCCTCTTTCCTTCTTTAAAAATAACTTTAGAAAAGATTTATCTGGCTGCCTTGATTTCAGTAAGGCACTAAGGCCTTTATGCATCTTAATAACAATAATGTTCATTTCTTTTGTATTAAACCACTTTTGTGCTCTAGCCTAAAGACAAATAACAGACACGCTAATAACCGCAACTCTGATCGTACACCTAAAAGCAGCCATAACGCCTCAACCCAATACATTAATAATTACAATAATGCTAATTTTACAAAAAACAGCAGCCAGAAAACAATAAGATCTAGGTCACATGGGAGGTGGTAGATGTGCAAATGCTAGCGCTGCATAATTGTGGAATAATAAAGAGATTAAGGGTTGTTTCTTAATAGCCCTATAAATTACGGTGGCCTGTCGCCGTGGCGATCTCTCCTGCCGTATTCCAGCTCTGGCTGGAGTGGAGGACCGGAGAGCCTCAGCCCCTTAATGATGCTTTATTTAATTTCCACCTCTCTGCCTCCATTTTAATATCTCCAGCAGCTCGGGCCATGCTACGCTACAGCGGCTGAATTTACATGACATCAGATCATTTCTACCCCCACCATGCCTCCGCGCTTCTAAATCTTTAATATCTAGGCAATTAAAATTAATGACCATTCGACTGAAGCCACCACCATTGGCAGGCTTTTGCCTTAACATCAATTGTTTGATGGGTTTACCTAGAGGTTAAACTAACAAGCAAGGTTTAATTGGAAGCAATGAAAGCACTAGCCGCCATCCTTTTTACTTAACCTGCTTACGAAACAGCTTTAGGGCAGTGGAAAAGAGGCTAAAGCTAACCAATGTCTAAAGATTAAAGACCTAAAAAATTCCCTGTTTCTAACTCTAACATTTCATATTTAGAAAAAAAAAAAAAAAAACGTTTAAATTATTCTGTTGTTTGCTGTCCGTTTGCATTAAGAGTCAGCTGAGAAACTATATGTCAGTTTTTGGTGAGCATCATGGCTACACAGGACATGTTAAAAACATTAGCCATACTTTTCTTTACTGAACACTACCTGGTTTAGACCAAACACCAGCACTGTGAGGATTATATACGCTGTCCATTCTATTTTATTTGTTGTTTGGCCAGGGATTGACCAAGCAGTACAGCATGCTAGAGCAGCGTACAAAACAGAATAGCTACTTTACACCTGACCAGGGGAGAGAGAGACAGAGAGGAAGTAACACGCCAGAGATGCGGTAGTCCTCTAGTGTCTGGAACCCAATACCGGGTTTGTTTGCTCTAAAGCAATGGAGAGGAAAGCCTGTGTAGGTGCGGTAAATAATTCACCACTACTACCTCCCCAAGCCTGGGTCAATACACCGCTAGTGTCACTGAAAGGGGATGGATGATCTTACCCAGGTCTCAATACTGCCCGATTTATACTG
This sequence comes from Ambastaia sidthimunki, assembly GCA_036877625.1. Classification (NCBI taxonomy): domain Eukaryota; kingdom Metazoa; phylum Chordata; class Actinopteri; order Cypriniformes; family Botiidae; genus Ambastaia; species Ambastaia sidthimunki. The sequence goes on from JAZGTK010000212.1 coordinate 52,871, forward strand.
CTTCTCTTGCTGAGAATGGAGCTTAAATGGAGCCTCAGACCTCTGGCTGCATCACACACACACACAAAAACACACATTCCCTGTCATGGGTGTTTGCAGTGGCCAGGGCTGCTGATATTATCAATAATGAAGCGGCCTGCATTAATAGTTAACACATTAACCTGAGGCAGAACTCTGCTACATGTATAATGAGCTGAAATATTGATAAGTGTCGCTCGTTTGAACCGCAGGAAGATCGAAGCGGAAGAACCACATTTAATTGGGTGACGGGCCCCACACTTCTCACCCGCTCATTTGCAGGGAGCACAATATCCCCTCTAGACTCAAAGAGTAAAATGATAGTGGTTATGGAAACTCTTCCAAAAAAAGCACCATGTGACTCCATGTGTCATGCTCGGTGCTCATTTGGGAGGCTGAGAATCACACGTGCACAGAGATTGTGTCCAGATAATGAGGTTGATTCTGTGCAGCGTGTCTGATAAAGGCGACTAAATTTCATCAACAATACCATTAATAGCACACATCAGTTCTAATCAGCCTTCTAAAGTCTCAGACACCAGAAATAAAAACAAGACAATTTCTGCTGCGGCTAGAATTTGTTACAATAAAAATGGAACAATCTTACTAATTAGAAATGTTAAAATAATTTGTCAAAATTAATGGTAAAACTTTATATTATAATATTAGTAATAGTGCAATAAACCTTGATTTCAACAGTTGTTCATGTATTTTTAAAAACATTTTTGGTTGGAATAATAAAAAAATACTTACTATTCTTTTACTGTTTACAGTTAGTTAATGTTACTGTAATGTTTACAGTACAGTCATTTCTGACCACTGTTCTTTATATTTGTCCTCTTCCATTAGTGTGCTAAAGGCTTTGTGTTGGACAGAGAACGACCCGGATGAAAAGACATTACAGTACTCTTCAATTAAGTTCAGGTGAATTTTGAGGAAACTCCTTAATACCCATTGTGTGATTGGTTGACACGTTGCTATAGTAACAATTCCCTGAAAAACTTGGTGGCTGGTTTTCACAGTCCCAACAACCGCAACAAATGGCAACCTTTCAAACAATTTCAAGTTAAACACATTTATCCAACAAACCCGTTAACTATTGGAATTTGACATTTGTTGGTCTTTGTTGGCGCAGTGTGAAACTTTAACCACAGTAGCTTTAACAAAGTCTTCCAACATACTAATTCAAAATAAAAAAACAGATCCTTAACATATGTACAACACACTGATTAAATACAATGTGAGGTAAGTATCTATCACAGGCATATCAAAATATAATGACAAGACATAACAAAATTAGATAGACATACTTTTAGTGGTTTAACAATCAGGTGAGTGAAATTCTCTAGGGAAGAGTGGAAAGGGGTTATATATATTAAAATAAAGTCTTAGAACATAAATAATATCTGATTTCCAGATAAAAGGATTCACATTTATTACTAAGCACTCCAGAATAGTCCCACTCAGCACGCTATTCGGTGCTGTGGTGAAGGAAAGGTCTTTTGGCAATCAGAGTGCTGAGTATGTCTTAACGTTTAAGGTGTCAGTGATCATACATAAAGGGGTGATACAAAGGAAAAGCAAAAATAAAGAAACAAACGGCACAACAAAAGTGGAGCAGAAGTCATGACATACCTGTGCCACTGTGATGGTGGTTCCCACCCCCTGAAGGCAAAAAAAAATGGCTTTTACAGGATCTGACTCTGAACAACCCCCCATAAGCCCCTCCCCACAGAGAAAACAACATTTATTACATCACAGAGTATGCAAATATGCCAATAGGTTAATATTTCACACTTGTCCTTGACCACCTCTGTGACAGTTTGAAAAAGGAAGAGTTTTGTCTGTGGGGAGATGGGTGTGGGTGGGCACTCTTGCCTTCAGGTGGATTCTGGATTTAGTGATTAGAGTGGGAAAACACTGAGATACTCTTCAAGACCCCATGAAGTTAAAATTGGAGTTTTGTGGCTTTCAATGTGTCTGTTAGGTTTGGGGGCGTCTATATGCTAGTATATTCCTAAATGCTGCAAAAATTGTAGCCTACTGTTAGCAGATTAAGATTTAAAATTATAGCCTTACTCTCCCCGAGAGCAGAGCAAAAAATTCACTCATTTGGCATTATGCAAAATATTTCTTCAATTAAATGCTCTTAACATTGAGAATTTTACTCCCCAATACAACTAACTAGCTAGCAAGTAGGTTTAGAGAAGTGGCATAAGCAAAGCGTATTCAAAAGATATATAAGCCCTTTCGATATGTCCTTCCTAAATGTGACGTATTGTAAGGACATGTCAACACAGGAGAGGAAACCCCTTTAAATTTCACAAGGTATTTAAATACTTTCCAATAGTGAGTCACATAAAGAACAAATCTGGCCCCTGAAATGTGCAAACTAAAATAATGTTTGACTCTCTTATTTCTCCACTCTCTCCAACACACATATACTCCCTCTCTCACACACACACATTTACTCTAAAACACAATGACTGACACAGATCACCACAAACTGTGGTATCCATCCACAACAGGGTACATGCTGTGTCTTCAGGCCCTGCTTGAGACTCAGCTCAGTGGAAGTATCAGACTGATGTGTTAGAGCAAACAGGTATGCATGCTAGACAGTGACAAGAGGAAAGAAGGGGACAATGAGAGAGAGTGTGCTGGAGAATGCTGCTCTGGGACCATTCCTATATTTATAATCTTTCTGGTTTCAGCACTTTTGCTTGCCTTATTTGACCTATACTAGCCAATTAACCACTGTTAATCTGCCCTGCTGTACAAATCCAGATTAAGAGGGCAACTTTTGGAACAGGGTAGTTGGTTTCTAGTTTGTCCATGATAGTTATTACATGGTCCAATCTGGTTGAACCAAAACTAGTTTTATGACCAGCTGGTTTCTTGTTTGTTGCTGGTCCAGGCTGCCCAAATGCAGCTAGAAACAGCTGAATATTCTAATTAATGTTCTAACGTTCCAAAATAGTTACTAGCCTATTTGAATTTTCCAGCAGGACTTATGGAAAATACTATTGACTTTACCTAAACTCTGGCATAGGGTCATATTTCAAGCTTTGACCTGTTGTTAGTCAAATACCTGTTGTCAGTGGACTATCTAATAGAAAAGGGCATATGTTACATAGATAGGAGGTGGGCTCACCTGGGATACTGTTATGCTGCATTTTTTAGCCAGCTCCTCTTTGGCCTCTTCGCTGGGATAAGGGTTACTAAGATGTGAGTAAAAGTACTCGTTCAGGATCTCGGTGGCCTGCTTGCTGAAGTTCCGTCTTTTTCGTCTGGACCGCGTGGGGAAACAAAGAAGTAAAACAATTAGTGAACGGGAACCGTTGAACTTTGAGTTTAAAGCATAACTACTTCAATTTATTGGTGAGATTTCTAAATTATTTATTTACTCGTTGACAGTTTTGGTTTTAACTGACCACAATCAAACATATATGTGAGGGGTAGGGGTCAACACTGGGGTCTTGAGAGCCCATTTTTTCTAAAAGTTGAACTATTATAAATTACATCTTATTTGTGAAGATAATGACCAAACTCATAATGAAGCTGCTGGCAAAAAATGAACAGGCTGTTTGAATTTGGAAAGCTTTTATTAGAATGCACATGTAGACACACAAACAGAAGCCATTACATTATTGGTTGAGCTCTAACCAAAGCATGAAATGTTCAGTTTTTAGAACAGCTAGCGGAGCAGCTTTCCATCTCTCTTCTGTTTCTTTCGCTCTGATGGGGGCATTTAGAGGTGTTCAAGCATTTCCAGTCAGAGCTGTGTCTTGGGACATTAGGGAAATCAGGCCATGGGCAGCTGAGCACTGTTCCTCAAGCACTGGGGCAGGGCCTGATGGAGCTGCACTTACCGCCACTGAGTACAGCTCACCCGCCACCCTCTCCCCCACCTCGGGCTCACCACTGTTAAGCGCTGGCTTTATTTTCTTGTCTTGTTTAATGCCTTTCACACGAGTGGCCGGCCAATCGACTGTGCTTCCGCTCCACTTGAGCGTTCTCCGCGAGACCTCTTCCGCACTTACTCCGCGACTCGCTCTTTCTTGTGCTCACTGCATCATTTCTCTCCTCTCTCTGCCTCTCAAGACCTCCTCCACCAACTGTTTGTGATTACAGTAATCTGGACCACCTGCCGATGACCTCCTACCCACCAAACGCAAATGACTTCATTTCCACTCTATAAAACTCTTAACTGCTTTCAGGTGCTTAGTATGATTGCGTTCAGTAGATGGCCTCTAGGCTCTAGAGCTCTTGTCTTGGCAACAGCACATCTTAACCACTAATGGTTGAATAATGCGACAAGTTTTTTGTGCTCCAATGATGTCCAAGCAAACAGGTGCCACATTCTCAATGACTATCAAACAAAACTTTCATTGCGTAGATTAAAGATCAAATAAACTTTTTATAAAGAAAATTTCTGGTAACCCCCAGGGCAGCTTCACAAATGTTCTGGACTGTGTATCTAAATAAAACCGTGATTGCCTCTTGTAAAACTAAAACAGGGACTTCCTATTTAAGTTACACTACTTACAGTACTAAGCTACAGCTACAAAATTGTATTCTTTAATAGCATTTAAATAGTCGACAACTTTATGGAAATTCAACTAAAGCTCATTATTAGCATGTATTGTAGATCATCACACGCTTTTACTAACCTGGCATCAAGGAAGCGGGACCTCAGGATCATGACGGCCTCACAGGTGCTCTGTTTAAGCTGCATTTGGATGGAGCTGAATTTGCGGTGGATGATGCTGACCATGCGCTCGATCTCTTTGGGTGAGATGGGCCGCGTGCGAGACTGCTCCCTCAACAGGTTCATGACATGGGTAGTGAACTCGTTACATGCCTGTGAAGGAGAAAATGCAACAATTGTATTGATGAGGATACAGCTTTCTTTATGACAAGTAAATTCCGAGTGAGGATGTAGGTGTAAAAGGTATTGAGCAAAACTAAATGAACCAAGGCTGATGGGATATGTGCGATTTGTAAGATTATGTCAGGCTCCAAAGTCATTAGGACCCACTGCTGAGTCTCAGCTGCTAATAAATAATTTCCTAATTTGCAATTCACAAATCCTCGTCTTGCTTAAAATTTGAAAACATCCTAGATATCGACCATCTATTTGAAATCATTATACGCTCTCAGCGCAGGGACAGAAATGCACTTTGACGTTATATTGCAGATGATACGCTAGCAGTTTAACTAGCGATTCGTTTGAAGCTCTCTGGAGCAGCAATCAGCAATTTTTGAAGCAAGTTCAAAGCTTCTGAAAAAAAAAACGCAGTCTGTCCTGTTTGTAGTGCTACTGAGGGCCTGAACAGCTTAATAGTTGTCTAAAAAAGTCATCTATGAATGCAAATGTTGGTTTGCAATTTGGCACCTGTCCAGCCTCGCAGAATTCAAACAGCTTTTCGTTAAACCCGAGGTTCATACATGATTAATTAGAATAACTAATTTAGGTAGTGCACACTTTAGCTCATTAGTCGGAGTAAAATTTGTTAAGTATTTACATTTAGATAATTAAAATCAGGGAACACCCTTAAGAAAGATGCATTTACTCGGGACGAAAGGGTTATACCACCTTCTCTGCATGCTTCCTGTTTAAACAGTTTGAAGTTAATCAGACTAATTTAGCCCATTGCCTGACAAAGCCATCAACTTCCATAGCATTTAAAAAGGACTGTTATTTACAAATAAGTTCGTTCCGCCACCAGTGCTTACTGATGAAGTATTTTATGGATGGTTGCGTCATAGACATGCAGGAATTTCTAGGAATATTTCTTGAGTCCACTTCAACATAACACTTTATCATTAAAAAGTTTTTCAGCTGCACCGTATCTAAAAAAGTGATGCAAAGGCACTCGCTCCACTCGTCCTTGTTTATGAGGAAAATAACTAAAGCACTGAATCAAAAATTAATGTCAGCTCCATTAAAGAATCAATACATGACCTCAATGAAGCAGCCAGTCCTCCACAGCAACACTCTCAAATGCACTATGCAATCAGACGCTGCTCTCCACACTGTAACTAAAAGCGTCTGTTCAATATTAATAAGAGGATGTCTAGACTACCGCTGTTCTCAGGTCAGGTAAGTTGAAGATGTTCTAATGGCTGAATATCACCATAAATCACTTCTGCTCTCAGCTGTAATGGTGATAGACAGGACTGTAAAACAGGAAGTGCTTGCTCAGGTTTTGACCTCTGTCACCTTCAGTTCAGCTCAAGGTCCTCAGGTCCTGCTTTAAAACCATCATGAAGCTTCAGCGAAAATCAGTTACTCGGACTAAACAGCAAGATGGCCAACCTACATCCATATGATCAATGTAAATGTGTCACGTAGCTACAGTGAAGTAATATTCTTGCTTCTCTACCGTAAAATCAGGCTGGGCTTAATACTGTAAAATACTGTACTGTAACATACCAGGATTCATAAAACTAGCTGAGTCTGAATTAAGTCTGAAATTATCTACAAAAAAAGTTAAGTCATTTGAGAAGAATTATTAAAAATAAAATTAAATGTGTATAAGAATCAATCAATCATTATACAAATAAAAAAGTAAATAAATAAATGTGTATAAAAAATAATTCCTGCAGCATCTTTAAGGTGTTGTCTGCATAGCACATTGCATTTAAAGATCATCACAAGCTGGTCAGATCTTAATGGACTGAATGAACATCATCAGACAGGTTCTTTACCTGCTCATATTTCTCCAGCTCGGTGTGGTAGATCTGTCTGATCTGGGAGAGTTTGGCTCTGTAGTCAGAGTGTTCGATGGAGTTGTCGGTGGGACTTCCAGCCGCCGCCGCAGCTGCTGCGGCCGCGGCCGATCCTCCGCCCTTCTCTGGTCCTGACACGCCCTCCGCCAGAAGCATGTTGTCAAGACGCATCAGCTGAGGATCGGGCGGGTCCTCCTCCTGAGCCCCGCGGATACTTAGACCTGATAAACACAAAGATGAGACGTGATTGGTCAGTTTAGTGACATGGTAAAACAGAGGCTTTGTACGATCCTCAACATGTTTTAAATCATTTTAATCTGTTTATTTAGGATACATAAATAAAAAAACATTTAACAAGACAAAATTATGAAGAATCCTCTGCAGAAAAAGGCAAACATTTTATGAATTTGCCATAATGTTTGGCAAGAATAACTAAGAACATTTTGGTGTTTTGAATCAAATTTTTTAGCCCATGTACTGCCCTCATGATCCGTAAACAATGAAAATGAATGAATTATCAATAAATGAGTTTCATATAGCTGTTCATCTTAAATAATACCATCATACTGGTGGTGAGCTACGCAATCGAGTCTCTGACCTCCAGCAAATACATCTCTCTGTCACAACAGGCCAAAGTAACTCCAGATTAGAGCAAAACTACGTCATCCAGCACGGCTCATCGCTATGCTTGAGTTAAAGTGAGACGGATCTGGCTGCCGGGGGCATTGAGAGAGTGCTGAAATGGCCCGTAGGTACAGATTTGTTTTTTCTCTGGTTCGCAATGCTGCCTCCTCGAATTTACACAGCACTCTGCACACGCGGCATGTGTACACGGAGCCGTACATGACAGGGACACTCACGGAATGACACGCGAGCAACGACGCGATGGCACCTCTCCTCAAACAGCCGATGCTAAACAGAAAGGCATGTGCTCTTTGTGTGTGTGTGTTAGTGTGTGTGTGTACGTGCTCGCCTGCTGTTCCAAAATCATGAGTACAGCGTAATAATGGGCAGAAACTGTTCTCACAAGTGCTGTTATGTTTTGTTGTTAACAAACTGTTTTATTATACAACCCGGTTCTCCTCGCTGCAGAGGCAGGGCCGCTTGAAATGTATGTAAATTTGCATAGCAATCGATATGAGGCTGAAAGATAGCTCATTGTGTTTGCTTGATATTCATAATGAACCTTGGAGCAGTAAAGAGCCATTAAGATTGATTACAAACTTCCTCATCAGCGCTCGCCTCTCCGTCTCTCTCTCTCTCTCTCTCTCTCTCTCTCTCTCTCTGTATGTGTAATGAACTCCATTCATATAAGAAAATAATGAAGCAGAAAAAAGAGTTTTTAATCAAACATTTTAATCTTAACATGTATTTGTAATGGCACCGCTCTAAGATGACACAGTCATTCTTTGTCTCCAACTGTGGCCTTCTGCCTTTGTTTTTGAATCACATCATCTGTCCTGTTCTTTTATTTTTCCTTCGTTCGTATCTTTCAGTGGATCTCAATTAGTTCTCATTCAGTAAGCATGAGCACCTGTTCTGGCAGTTCCAGCTGTATGGCAAACAACAAATGGCAGAAATCTAAAACACAAACTATCAGCGACCTGGATGGTAAAACCTAGAAGAGACAATGCACCACAAAACATGCTAGTTAACAGAGGACGAACAATATCCATGAATGCACAAAAATAGTTACAGGTTTGCATGTGAATACTGTGACTGGTCTGGGTATTTTGTACAGTTTAACTAGTGGGTGGTGTCAGAAATATACTTTTCATTAGGGTGCAATATTTGTTCCCTGAAACTGTTTTGTTTTTAAACCCAGCATGTAAAACAGAGTGTTGCCTGTTTTTATTAAATAATCGAGGTAAATGAAATATTTGAATGAAGTTTTGTAAGAGAACAGTTGTCTATGAGTAAATACACACAGCTGCATGTCACAACACAATGCCACTACATAATTATATACAAATTATGAATTAGGTAAACGTTTGTTTTAGATTATGTTTAGCAAGTTTAGCATTGCAGGTCAATGCTTGACTTTTAATGTCAACTACCAAAATAATTAAAAAATGTACAAATTAATTTAAACCACACACACATAATTCAAGTGTGAATGCCTATATACACACACTATACATATATACACATATGCCACACTATAAGTCAAAACATGCATATGCAAAGCTTTACTTTAACTCAGTCCTTATTCTTGCACACATTAAAACAAATATTTACAGTTCGGTTTTTGCATTTTTGTAAACAGACTTCAGGATTCGCCCCATACAGTACAAATACAAAAACATAAAAAACTACAATCCATCAAGGCCTTCGGCTATTACAAACAAACCGCTACCGAACACGGACACTCAAGCTAACCCGCTGTTACAAAAACAAACAAAGAAAAAATGTTGTCAAAAAGAGGACACCATTTACTCTGCTAACACGGCAAATCTAAGGACCGGCACCTCCAGCCTCGTGATTGAGGCCACCGCCCGTCCCTAGTGGTATTGATCAGGTGTTAGCTCACGTATGTGCTGTTGATATTAGGCCATGGGGTGTAATGGTGTGAGAGGCAGAGGATGAATGAGGTCATTTGTGTGAGACGCTCAGCTGGTTGGCTGGACACTGCAGTGTCAGCGTGGACAGCCAAGGCCACACTGGGGACGATGTGACCCTGCTCCACTGACTCCACGAGCAAATGCTTATCTACACATACACAATGAACCAAACAGAATTGCTGTATTGCTTTTTTGCCAAAACTGGCAAATGGTACCAATGTTTCCAAGATGTCATTAACATAATTTATAGTCATTAAATTTGCTGCATTTTTTTACTCATTATTTTTAGTTTAGTCATGGAAAGAGCTACTTATTTTGACTGATCATTTGAACATATCTACACAAATCTCTATGATTATAAGACATGAACACTGTCGAGATGTCTATTTGACGTGTGCGTTATTGTCTGGATTATAGCTAAAACGTTAGAAAGTCAGATGTTAGAATGATGTTTAACAGATGTTTATGTTATGTTTACAGTCTAGCTCACACTGCCCTAACAAACACCAGCTTCTGCGGTTGTTGGGTTGAATCAGTGTGTTCACCCTGTTAGCGTTTGGTGAAACAGACTACACCAACATTTCTAAACATAAGTTTAGATGTTTAAAATGTTATTGTTTGATGATACAGTGTCAAATTGTTTTTTAAACGTACACACACAAATATAATGTTTAAAAAAAGAGTGACATATTCCAGACCCTGCATTCTTTCACAAAGAACAACAGTGTATGTTTTCTTACCAGGTACCATGAGCAAATATGTGTATATTTTGGTTTGCGTTTGATTCGTGTCAGTGGTTTCGTTTAGCATGTTCGTTTATTTTTTCACACTGCTGTCAGGGATATTAAATATACCACAGCTGACACCTCTCCACACCAGCCCTGGTTGTCACTAACATTCTGCTCGGTGTCTCCTGAAGGACCAGAACAAGAAACCCAGCGGGGGGAATTTACAGAGCTTTTCACTTAAACAGACATAAATCAGCGCTTTCATTCAAACCAAATAATCTGAGGCCGTAAAGAGCTGCTTGTCTCGCACTGTATATTACCGCCAAGTTCCTGTGAGCAATAACACGGGCGAAGCACAACAGAGAGGGACCTAAGAATGTGACGTGTAATGCAGTTAGAAGGTCTTGTCGCCCACACTGGCCCTGACACTTTTATCATACGTGTCCATTTCTATTTGGGAAATGGCGAGGATAAAAATGATTACTCGGCTGTGCAGAGAGCGCGCCGGGCCCCTCCAGGCTGCAGACGGGGTGCGTTGGTGCCACTGCGGCCCGGGAGAGCCATCCATAATGGGCATGTTTGTAGACACAGGGCCCCCCTTTCTTCCACCTCCACCTGCTGCAAAAGCTTCAAGCAAACAGTGTTGTGGTTTATGGAGCCACTTTCTTTTAACTGAAAGACTTTCTTTTAACTGATTTCCTGTTAAATCCTCACCCAGTTCTTTCCCAAACGCTCAAGTTCTTATTGTAACCTGTTTTATGCCTTTCACCCCTTGTATATTTTTAAATATATGCATCAGGCAGGCTACCATCCAAAGCAACTTACAGTGCATGCAAAAAATCAGTTTGATCAGAGAATCGAACCCACAACCTTAGGCTCGCAAGCACTGTGACACAAACTCTATTTTTTGTTCCTTTTGAAATATTCTTTTTCTGATCCCTTTCATTACAGCTACACTATTCCTTTAACTTCCGGCTTACAGAGGATCCTGACAAATAAGAAACAACCAAATCTCGTCTGTTGTGGCAAGACTTTTATCATTTTAAACTAAACCCCAATATGACTGAAATGAATTAGCACTATCACATCCACACAGCAGGTTATTTCATCCTGAGGCCTGCGATTTTCTTTAAGCTAAGCAGCTAATAACACTTTTAGGATGAGCAATGTAAACATCACGCCGCAATACTGGCAAAATAGGCTTTGGGGTGATTAAATCTCTCATCGGCAGCAAAGCCACGAATACGCAGCTGAGAATTTCCAATGCTTTAGTCACAGATATCTGTACTGGATTTACCTAATACCTCACCCTCAGAATAAGCTCCACTGCAGGTGTAAACACATACCGACTTCAGCCTTAAACTGACGCAACAATCCCAGGTACTAGCACAAAACATTAGTTTTCTGCCTTTCAGCTTTCTTCCTTCTTATACCCTGAGCCAAGGCGACAGAAAAAGCTCTGTTCCACACAGCTGGGTCTGATGCAACGTTGCGGGTATCACAGTAAATGGACAATAGGGGGATTGGAGCTCATTTGAAGAATGGAGGCCAAGTTTTAACTTCACAAGTTCCCTACAATACATGCTACGAGCAGGAAAGAACCGGTCCCAATTACACAGCGAGCTGTCACTTGATTTCATCAGCTCGAAATGAAGAATCTATGAAGGGTGGTGTGTTACTATTGTAAGGCTTTAAAAAATGAGTCCACATTGAAACAAATCTAAAATAAATATGCTGAAGATGTAATAATCAAATATTAAATATAGTAAAATATAGTACAATACATTCCTGTAGCCCAACAGGTAGAGGAAAGCGCTAGCAGCAGGAATGTTATGGGTTTATTCCAAGGAAACACAAGCTACACAAATTCAAACTTTGTATGCAATGCAAGTCACTTTGAATCAAAGCCAAATTCATAAATGTAAAAGTAAACAAACAAAGTAAAAACAAAGTAATAAAAACAAAGTAGTAAAAGAACACTCTCCTATTCAAGCTTAATGTGCAGAAATAAAGCCATTAGTTTGCTTTCTCCTAAAAGTGTAACAGCTCTTTTGCACACCTCAGCTTTTAAATGCTTTTAAAAAACTTTTTACAGTGGTGAATGGTTATACTTGTCATACAAAGACATTTTTAAAGGTAACACGATAAAGACAACTGCATGCCATCACGAAAATTACAGGTAATTTACACCATATCTCTCTGTCTTTCTTTTTAAATCTGTCCCTCGGGCACTGGGCATGTCCTTACGGCCGACCTCTGACCCCTACCTTGTTTACTCCCATCATTTAAGAGTGGCCATGAGAGCCATAAAGACTCATCCTGCTGCGTTAATGTGCAGTGTTGGAGCTCTTAACACACGTGTACCAGTGAGAGTTGTTTGCTTCTCTGTACGGTCAGCGACTTGGTGAAGCCATGTGTTTGTTTACAAGCAAACCCTAGAAATCAAAGTTGTTTGTTTTCTGTTTGTCCATTTAACAGAAGGCTTGAAATTTGACTGTGATGTGCTGACAGTGGAAACACTTTCCCGTGTTAGCTCATACCAGAAACAGCATCAGGGTTTGCTGAAGCAACGCGTGGAGACAGGAAAGAAATTCGCTGTGATTCAGATATTGTCTGGGTGTGAGCGATTTCCTCTTGAACCATTCATGCATCCATGGTCTATGAGTTTTGTTCAATAAACCTCCAGTTGACCTCTAACCCTTATTCCTTTTCTCTCTCCTTCTCTTTCTATCCAATGAGATGCTCTGCAGGAGACCAGCACCTATCGACACCTTGACACGTCTAATTGCATCGATCTGTGCAGGTCTCCCAAAGCTAACTAATCGAAAGAGAATTTATTTCCTGTCAATATCCAGAAAGGTCATCTCTCTCTCTCACAGCAGCTCACTATTCGCCTGCACATGACCATAAAAACGTGTGTGTGTGTCTGTTTTGTGGAGACACATTGTGGAGTCACATGAGAAAATGGCTTAATAAAAATACTTAATGTGTTAATGAACATGAAAAAATGCAATTAAATGTTAAATTTAGGTTCACAAATAAGTACTCCCAAAGTCCCCCAACATTGCAGAAAAACAAATGTGTGTATTTGGCTACACATAAAAAATTATAAATCTGATATTTAAAGTGGACTTTATTCTTGAAATGTTTATAATTCATCTACGTCATATTCTCTTAACCTGTTAATCTGTTTAATTTAAAGGGCTTCTATGAGTGTTAAGTTATGGGGTAGTTATCATTATCTTATTTTAAAAGCCACGTTAAGCCATCTGTTAAGGTCTGTGTGTATGCATCCACAGGCTAGTGGTAGGTTGGGTTAGGTTAGATCAGGATAATAATAAATGAACCGTGGCTTCTAAGGTGGGTCGAGCTGAGGTGGGATTATAAAACACAAGTGAATCAGCTGTGCAATTACAACGTGTGCTGGACACGCACGCACACACTAGCAGACACGCTCATCAGAGACAACGCAGTCCACGTCCCTTTCATTATCTGACTCAATCATGCCTGTCTGCTTGAGAAACTTGAAGATCAGGAAGCTGGCAAACCATTGAAGTGGATCAGATCACTTCTGAAAATCTTTTGTTCTGCCAAGAACAACAACAATGAAAAATCAGCCGTTAAAGTGTCTCTCTCTGCATGTGTACTGTATCTGTAGTCCATATATGAGTCTTGGCCTACATCCACATGGCGAAGGGAACGCTGGGGAAAGCGCCTCCGGGCTCTCTCGCTCTCACATGTAGGGTAATTAACATGCCATTAACACATTAATACACATTAGCTATTCCCAATGTTAATGGCAGACTAATTACCATACCTGAGACTGCACTGGGGAGGCCAGCGAACTGTGCCCTCCCACCAAATCGACTCAGCCAGCTCGAATCACAGCCCCAGTCACACACAAGGGGCTCTATTTCTCCATGGTCACGTGACCACTGCACTGAGAGACCTCCTCATACGGCCTGAGCTGCCCGTCAACTGTGACATACAAATATAACATGTTGTTTACACTATAGACATAAAGAGTAGAGAAAGTCAGTTAGATCAACGATGAAGATGTAGTCTGGGCCACTCGGAACATCATAATTATTTCTGAGTATATATAATTATGAATTAATTATGAATTATTTTAAAATCATAATTATTTCATTTATAGAGAACATAAAATATCAAGCAGTGTAAATCCTTTATGACAGAGCTATCATGAGCTCTGATTATGTTTAAGCAATGGTATGTGTTTCAGAATATATAACTGTATAATTCCCAGGGACATATTACCCACAATACCACAGTGATACACCAAACAGAGTTCACATTCTCCCCCTTTAAAGATTTGAACTATTTATAGATAGACTTAATAATCCTAATTAAAAGTTTTAACATTTCATGCTAAACAGCTGAAAAAAACAAATCAGCTATAAATGTAAGTTATTTAAAAAAATAAAGTTTAAATATATAAAGTTACATTTAAAGAGGGAACCATGCCAAAAAAAATTGAAGAGAGAGAGAGAGAGAGAGAAAGAGAGAGAGAGAAAGAGAGCGAGAGAGAAAGAGAGAGAGAGAGAAAAAGAGAGAGAGAGAGCAGCACAACTATGTTTGTCTAGGAGGAATGATGATGTTAATGATACACAGTATCTCTTCCCTTTGCACGGAATGATAAGCTAATCAGGACCATTGACAGTGATGCGTTACAACACACACACACGTCAGAGCTGCAGCAGGGCATCCCAGATCTAAACATCTGAATTTTAAACGCACAATAGTGAGAGAGAAAGAAAGAAGGAACGACAAAGGCTGAGAGACGGAGACGTGACTAAAAGTGGCAGCAGTCAGAGTAGAGGATTTCCTGTCAGTTCAGGTAGCCCATGTCCCTGGATGATGATGCGTTTCCTCTCCCCAGGAGAGAGGCTTCTGACAGCGTGAGGGAGGGGAGGCGGTGAGGGAAGACAGGGGTGGGAAAAGATAACCCAAACAAACATCTTGTAGACATTTTGCCAAGCACACCAATATTAATCACTGTCCCGTTGAGGAGCTGACATTTGTCTGAAGTGACACACAGCGTGATAGTCCAGGGGGAGAGGACGGAGAACGCGAGACAGAGAGAGTAAGACGGACTAAACAACAGAGCCTCTGTCACTGCCTCTTTGTCTGTTTGTGTGTGTGCCTTCCTGGACATGGATTCGGCCCTGGGCCAAGAACTACAGTGGTCAGCAACCAGGCCCACTTGTGTGTCTGCGTGGAGGCCGGCCAAACCGGAGCGAGGCCAGAGTGACATAGATCGACACTCTCGCTCACACACAGTGACCTGACGGGACCTATTCAGCATGGGCTCCTGTGCTGGATCTCAAGGGGTCACTGGCTTTGGCCGGGCTGAGCTTTATTCAATCATTTGTTTAGCCTGTATGTATAATTAGTCACTGGTCAAGATGATGAAGGCAGCATATTTGGGTGCACATACTGTAGCAGAGGGCGCAGTCTTAGTCGGCTCTATAATAAAGATATGACCCTTTTTTACTCACTGGTAATTGATTATTGACTCATTATTGATGTGCAAATTGCAAAAGAACCTATATTTGTTTGAACCTATATATTCATTCTATATAAATGTAATCTACATACAATTCAATCTATGTAATCTATTTAACTGAATGGAAATCTATACGTAATCAAAAACAAGTGATAAACTGCAGTATTGAATAGTATTATGTTGTAATGCATTTACAAAAAAAGCCCTTTGGGTGATGAATCAAATGAATGAGTGAATAAGTATTTGAACCAGTTCATTAAAACGAATGCAAATGAACTACTTTGTCCATTGCTGATTAAGCCTTTTTTCCACAAAAGCTGCTCTGCTCATTTTCAAAACATCTTCATGCCAGCATTCTATGAAATATGTATATGTGCTTTGAGCACCGTTACATTTCAATATTCTAAATTTCCTATTCGACACTCTCAATTTCCAGCCTGTTTTGGGTTGTCATAATTCATGTAAATATCTTCTTAGGTTATTTGTTCTTGTCTTATTAAGCTTCTGGCCTTCATTTGCGGCCAAGGTAGTGTGCTTCTTAATGTACAGCCCCAGCAAATAATGCAAATGTGTCATTGAAAGGCACTTATGAAATACCCACAGGCATCTAATCTATGCAAGCCGCCCGTCCTTCTCCAGTACTGCCTAATTAGGCAACAGAAAAGTATGTAAAACCAGGTCACACACACACACACACACACACACACACACACACAGCAGGTTCTGGTGTATTAGTGTCAATATACGCACACACGTAAGCATGGCTGCACGCGAGGCAGGAATAAAAAGCTTTGGGCAGATGTGAATATTGCTGTAATATGCAGGCACGCTAATCCCAGAATCCTCTCTGCCTGTTCTGTTCATCTCTCTGTGCGGTATGTGAATGCGCTGGAGCGTTCCTGCATGTTAGATGCCTACATGTGCATGCGTGTCTTTGTAACAAACGTGCATGTGTGTGCGAAGGCGTGTTGATAAACAACAAAAGCAGTGTTAGAAATGTACAGCTGGGCCACGATCCAGTGCCAAAGAAATGACTTTTTGCAATGGTGTCCTCTGTGTTAGATTTGACAGTCCATCATTTAAATTTGGCTGCAGCGAATCCATAGCAAAGACTCTGCTGCCTACAGCGAAGAGAGATAGAGAGAGAGAGTGAGAAAGAGAGAGAGAGAGCTCTGAAGGGTCTCTTCTTTTCGTCTTTCTTTCTGACAAGAGCTACACTCCAAATTACAGATTAGCATTGTCTTGTCTTGAGCATCCTGAGGCAAGGAAACCTGCAGAGCTCCAATCACAGAACATGCACGGCCAACAGAACTCACGCACACAATTATTCTGGCAACGTTTCTCTTCAAAAGGCTTTACATATCACACAAGCGCACAAAGCAGGTGTGAAGGAACATGTAAGATGTGTCTTAAGAGGGTCTAAGGCAGTGTTTCACAATCTTTTTTGTGTATTATGTACCCCCTCAGGTCCCCATCAATAAGGCTTAAGTCCTCGACCTTCACCAACACCAAACAAGACACGTTCCTGTTAAATTTAATACTAGATCTCTTTAATATTATTTTAACAACTTGAAACTGTACAAAACTGACTAGTATTATTCCTTTATGTATACGACAATATCTAATTGTTTTTTAAACCTTGATTAATTTTACAGAAATGCAGGTTATTTATAAGCTATTTTTTACACATGCTAATGAGGTTTTAACATTTGAGCTGGGCCTTTGACTTTAAGCTTCTACTTCTCTGAGTTAATATCATATTAACAAAATTACAACATCACACCTTTCTACCTCAGACGGCACTCAGACACAGAGACCTCTGCTTATTGTTAAATGCTGGAGAGAAAGAGAGGTAAAAGAGAGAGAGAGAGAGAGAGAAAGGTCTTGCTTAGCTAATTACAGTAATTAACAGTTACAGATTTAATTGGAGGGGAAGACATTAGAGGGGATAACGTTTTGTTGGTTGTGGTCGGGGTGGACCAGTGTCTTGCCAACGTGTCTTTGTCTCGGGGCGAAGAACAGCACTCGTTGACACGACATGCGTCAGGTTGAGATGCTGGGGCTCGTCAAGCACGCGCAACCGCCGGCGCTAACGAGCTGGAGGGTTAATGAGAGCACGCAAGCTCTCCACAACAACAGCACCATTAGCCTAGCTTGCCAACAAACAATTCAATCTTCATGCATCCTTTCTTCTGAGAACTTGATACTTTTAGCAACCTCACTTCAACAATTTCAGCCTGCAGACGAAGGGCTTTCAGACATTTTGCGGGCTCGAAACTGTTATTATTATTATGCTTTTGTTCACTTTTTATGAAACAGATGAAGGGAAACATTTCCCTTTCGTCTCCGTTTTCTAGTCGACCGCGGCCACGACTGACCTTTTAAGATTGAATTGCCTTATGTTTCTGTTTCGCATGTATATCGTTTCCACAAAAGATCACGCAGCCTGTGCAGTTTTTGGGTCAAATACAAGGCATTACACACACAAAAAGCCCACCCCACTCGCCCTCCCCCCACCCTTCCTCTTTTGCTCCTTCAGCTTAAAGAAGCTGGCACTTATACAGTAAAGTGCTCGCTCGATTCACAGGATCGTCTTTCAAAATGTGTTTGTGAAACCCCACACCCCATTGAAATGCGAGGGGATTTATTGGAACATGGTCCATTGAGAGATTCCGAGACGTTCTTGCTTTTTTCTTCCAGCCCTGTAAAGCCCTTTATCTCCTCTCCTCGCCTCGGCTCGCACTCTCATACTCTCTCTCTCTCTCGACGCTTGTTGTTCAGCAGTCTGCGTTGGGCAATTACAGCACGGGCTGAAAAATGAAGATCCACCACTGCTGTGTCCGTCTTTTTAATAAGCTTTGCTAAAGATGACGTGTTTGAATGAGTTCAATATCTTCACAGTGGGGCAGTGGAAAGGCTGATTTTAAAATATGAGGGCTGAGGAGTAAATAGCGTTTAGGATGTGGATGGGGGGTGAGGAGGGGTTTACGTTCTTGTTTCTATTCGCTCTGTATTTTTTTTGGAGCACAGCAGTCAGTTTGCAGGCTTGAATATAAATGTGTATTGAAAGGCTTATATTAATAAGATAAAAATGCACTGTTAAAATATATTAAGCAACAACAAATATATACTAATATTTAATAATATAATATAACAGAAAAAAGTTCCCTAAAAATTACCATGGTAATAAAGTGCAGAAATACAGTTAATACAGAAATACAGAAGTGCCGTTAGTATTGTTAGTACTGGAAAATTATATACGTATATATACTGTAAAATATTTATATATATATATACTGTAAAATATTTATATATATATATATATATATATATATATACACACACACACACAAACACACACCAACACACACACTGTATGTACTGTATATACAGCACTGTATATACTGTATGCATATATAGGTTCAGTAGTTTGCTCGTGTATTTCTACCTTCCCCTCTGGCTTATGGACAATCTCTCTCATTTTTACATGACAGCATAACTCAGAGTGGGAATAACGTAAATGTCTGAACTGCCCTGATTCTGAGCAGAACTGTGTAAAAGCGCCATGTTTGTGGCCAGTAAAACCAGTCCATAAATACAGACGGTGCTGAGTGAGAAGGGCCCAGGCTCAGTTTAAAAGAGGGGGAAACATAAGAAGACTGCTTCTTTTCAACCTCTGTGTGCATAGATGACAGCCTCATTATGGGCCCCTCAACCTGCCCAGGATAGCATACACCCGAAAGCCATATCTGTCAACATTAAATACACCCGTATTACCCGTGTAAACACAAGCATACTCTGCCACAAACACGGGCGAGTATCACGCTACGGGCAGCGGCTAACACAGCTAGCTGTTTAGTCAGGTTGTGAACTCTCTTCAGCCCTCATTACTCATTCAGTCAAGAGAGAAGAGTCCACTCCTTTTGTTTCTCTCTCTATATCTCTCTCTTATCCCATGTTGCCTATTTGCTGTCTAAATGGAAAAGCGATGACACTTTGAGTCAAAATGGAAAGCCCATTAGATAAGCAAACACTTTGCTAAAACAACTCACACCTGCTTAGCAGGTACATCAGACATGAGGGTATGATTTCACCACACACTCTTTTATTTCTCCTGAAAAGCCAACACCACTTAAGCTAAGCAAATATTATAGTGACCACACCAGGCACTGGAGAAATCTGTTTATTTTCCTTTTTCCATCACGCCTCCAGCTGCAATCTTCACAGGAAGTGTTTACAAATGGAAGGATTCCTCCTGAAAATGGGAGACAGCAGGGGATTTAAAATTTCAGGGGCCGTATTTCACACTGGGGCCACTTCTACTATCTCTGTCTACACACTCCTCATATCTGACTGTCTAACATACAAGAAGTCCTGCAGTGATATGTTACACTGTTCTCCATTTCTCAACAGGCTGTTGCTTACTGGGACATTATGGATTATGGCTTCATACCACTTAACATGTGTAGCTCTTATATTCCTGTGGAAATCTATACAGGCAAAATGTTTACGCACATTGTGCCCTCAACTCTTTTTTTAGGCCTTTCTTAATACTGGTAGTGGCTGTGCATGAACTGAATATTTCAGTAGCAGAAGCACAAAAAAACTAAACCAGTTCAAATCCCAGGGACCAAATGAAATGTATTAAACATGTGGACTTCATAAATCTCGCCCGGCCCTGTGCAGGGTAATAGTGCTGTGTGTGCGCATGTTTGTATGTGCGCTGCTTTCCTGAACACTGCACTTCAGTGAACACAACCTATTAATGCAGTCTGATCACAACAGATTTGTATTGCCGAAAGAAAGAAAGAAAGAAAGAAAGAAAGAAAGAAAGAAAGAAAGAAAGAAAGAAAGGAAAGAAGGAAAGAAAGAAAGAAAGAAAGAAAGAAAGAAAAAGAAAGAAAGAATATGGTTTGGAATACGTCACTGATACTTAAAATCTGTATACATTTTTTTTGTTCTATTAAGTATTTAACACAACACATATTTTTTTAAAAAAAATTAAAAATGTGCATTGTTTTTAGCTACTTTTAGTTTGATCCTAATTTGAAGGAAACCTTTGCTAATTTTCACTCAAATGGACATTAAAAAAATACATCCCCATAAATGTAAAACATGCCTCTGAGGATCACAATAATTCCCCTTTAATATAAAAAAAAATATTTGTGACACTACTGAAACTAACAGAAATGCTTTCATTGACATACATTACAGACAAGGGCAAATTCAGCATTCTTCATTTTTAAAATCTGTTCTCCTCTATCTGTCTGCACATCAGCCATTTGGAGGGGCAGAGCTCAGTAACCCTGAGGGGGCTCTTTCACCTTCAGCCGTGGATGAAAGGTAGAGAGAGCCTGAAGGTTCTGCCCGCTGCTCTCTGCATCATGCCCTGCAAAGCTGCTCACCAGCCGGCCACAACCAGGCGCACACCCACACCTCACATGCCAGCGGAGGATGGCAAATAGGGTGTGAAGAGATGGTAGGATAGATGCATTTTAGCTAAAACCAAAAAGACACATTTAAGAAGCCCTGGCTAAAAAGCGTCCACTGATATTTTGCATATAGTTTCTAAGCCTGTTAAAATAATAAATACATGATCAAAGACAAAAGGTCTTGTGTTTTTATGGGAATGCTGGTTAAACATTGGAAGCCATTCCGGTCAGCCCCTGAGGATTACAAGTACAGTATAATCTGTCCTGTTCTCTGCAGATGAGATGTAAGGGCATTATGTCTATCTTGTGATAGCTAATCTGTGATCAGAAAAGATCAAGCGTGCTAAGTAATGACAGTTAGCCACATTTCAAGCAGAAAGCCATTTGCTTCAACCAAATCCCTCACTTCCATATTATCCAAGCAACACTAAGGTCAATAGTGTAGGCATATGTTTTAAAAGCACACAAAATGTCATCGGTCACACGCAACACTGCTAGGTGTGAAGCCACGTGTATGTGTGTGTGTGAGCAGACCTATAAACTCCATTAGTACGGGCTATGCTTTGAAACCCCCTGTCAGCCTCTATATTGCAGGGCAGGAGCTCCGCACAGGGAATGCTGGGCTTGAAAATCACCAGGGAGTCCGACTTTGTAATGCTGGGCCAGAAAGCCCTTAGATAAATACTTGGGAACATGAGAAAGGGCGTCTCAGTTAGACCCACCTTATTACTCGAGGTTCTAAAACAAATAAGAGTCTGGCACCTTTTAAATCACTTCAATTCACATTTCAAAGTATAATTTAATCTTTTTTTCCACTCTCTCCCTTTTTGCAGACATGTGACAATTACTTCATCACGGCGTAGTGGCGGATTAAAAAGTTGTCAAATTAAATATTTAAGAGGACTGTGGGCGGGCGTGAATTTGTTTAAGAAATAACAGAGACTGAAGTTAAGACGTAAAAGCTATACGCATATTTCATTCCTCAGGGACCAAATCCATATATTTTCCTTTGGGGCCACCTACTCCTTTTACATGCAACTGTGTAGTCTGGGGATATGTAGCTCCATGCTGCGTTGGGCTGCTAATATCCCTGAAAGATTGCTTTTATACTTGGCCGTCAAAAGGAATATAGTTATGTATGATCACGCAGAATAAAGAATACATTCAGAGAGAGTGAATAATTCGTTAATCGTTTCAATTGTGCTGCCTGGGAGTAAAGCAACTAGTTCCTTTTCATGTCATTCGAATCAAAGCCTGCTCAAACAGTAGTTAACCGTAGTTTATTTCTGAATAACTGCCGAGATCTGCAAAAGGAGAAAGTAACTCCCCTGTGGAATAGCATGTAATGTGAGATATGCTCTTCTGTGCTCCAGAAAAATGGAAGTGACAGGTGACAGTAACGGAACGACGGTTTTCCAGAGATCAAAATTGAGTGTGCTACAAAGCTACAGCGCCACATCCAGCAGGGTTAAAGACTTTATGAACACACAGAAGTTCTCACTGTGAATAAAAGAACTGGCTGAATTAGTTTGTGGGAAAACAAATGCCTGATCAACAAAACCAAGTGTAAAACCATGAAATCTACACACCAAGTGTGTAGATTTCATGACTCAATCACAAATGCCTAGGGACAAATATTATACGAAACTGTGCAATATTGCTTAGACACATAAATATCTCTGAATATAGAGTATATTCTGACAGCCATGGATTCAAACCTTGGAAGGTTTACAGAGCAGAAGGCTGATGGCAGCGAGAAGTCACGAGGCATCACCTCTGAATTATGATGCATTATGGGAAATGACTGACAGGAAAGGAGACAGCACATTGAGTGGTATATGTGTGCACAGGGAAGAAACTGCTGTGCTAGGCTGTACTAAATCTAGGACAGGGTTTAAAATTAGCATCTCTCATGGAGAGCTGCCTACCATGGCGATTCGCTGTCATTACATGTCCACTCCACTTTAGTCCATCTTAAAAAAAAAAGCAGAGTCATTTCTTATACACAGCTGGCCCAGTCTACACAGCACAGATGTCAATTTGCCAAATGTAAATAAGTCTCTAATATTTGTATGACTTTGTTACTGGAAAATTCGCCCACGCTGTATTAGTTCACTCTAAACTATTCACAGTTCATTTACAAGCAGTTTAGATCTTATCGTATAAATGATATAATGCATAATAAAAAATGCATGAAAAACAATAAGAATTATGACTGAAAACAGATTCACAGCTCTGGCTTGGTTCATATTATACAGTCTTGTACCACTACAGCAAATCTCCTTCTAGTTTAAATGGACTTTGGGGCTATTTCTTAAACACAGCTCATTTGGTTTCACTGTTTGTTCTCCTACTTTCTCTATTCTCATTTCTCTGTTCCTATCTCTTCGTCTTAGTCTTACACATTCTTGTGCTCGTTGTGTGGCCCCAAGCTGCATAATTAACGCATGTACTGACAGCACTGTCACCCTCTGACTGAGGACTCCTTTGCTCCCCCACTGCTCAACCGTCATATTACCCTGGAAAGAACTCGAGAGAGAAGCATACAGCCCCGCAGCCCGGCGCGGAGGACCGATCCGCCTCTCTGCCTCCCTCCTCGAATTTTCAGTTGTTTCATCATGGTGATTGAGCGGGAAACAGGAGTGGAGCAAAATAGCGTCTTATGTTCGCGAGGCACTGTATACATTATGCATTCGATTTCTCTGAATATATCGTTGACTGATCCTCAAATATTTCTCAAGGCTCCGGTGTGTTTTAGCCCCATTCTTTCCGGCTCACGCTCAGCTCGCTATTAGGCATGAGTGGGCTGCGGTTGCTTGTGTGTGACACAGAGCTGAAATTATGAATTGCTTCTATCAAGTCAGAGCTGTTGCAAGTTGATAAAGGGAGCGCCTGTGATTGCCGGGTGACGGGAATGCTGTTTGGAGACGCAAACGGAATTCTATCTCTGGGAACGATCCCTCCGGAATACTCTTCAACATAAAGAGGATGCACCCCATTCCTAGTGCTACAAATTCATACATTTCAATAGAGAGCAGTTTCACACCGCAGTGATTAAATGCCGAAGCCTGCCATTTTGTGGGAATACATAGAATTCCCTGAGCGATTTTGTGATCGTTTTTACCTGTCAAAAACAATTGGTGGAGGACAATTCGAGACGCTGTGAAATAATACATACTTTCCACTGAATGAAACCCAGGGCTCTGAATGTACAGTATACTGGAAAACCTGCCTCTTCGATTTCACCCTCCCACTGCATCTCAATCTCTAGAAACATTCTCCTTTTTCTTTATCTGTACTTCTTTTCGAGGCCCAATGTGTTGAGGTTCGAGCTGAGACACAGAATTAAGTGACTTGATCCGGCAAACATTTAAGGAATTCGGGCTCACAAAGGGGTCAGCGCAGGGGCGAAGGGATAACCTTACACACATATACACACATGCACACAACTCAGACTGCTCCATTAGCCCGTCAGTAGCGCTGTCACTGTGCAGCCTTGCAGAGTTTTCTCAGGGAGAAATAGCCTCAACAAGCTGCTCTTATTTTCCTCTAGTACCGGAGCTCTGACTCACGACTGCAACGGACAATTACAGCCCAAGAAAAGATCAAGAGAGCAAAGAGAGAAAAAAGTGAAAAGATAGGAAGAATTAGCTTCTTTTTCCACAGTGAAAGTATATGAATACAAATTCTGTGTATGAAACTTGGCCATTAAAACAACTGGACTAATTAAACAATTGAATTCTTTTAGAAAAACACAGAACCGCAAAGCCATACGCTTAAATGTCTGCTAATGGTATTACATACTTTCCGCTCGAATCACCCTATTCTTATTTGCTTTGGAAGTTTAATTGTGGAGAGGCTGTATAAGGAAGACTGGATAGAGGCTAGGCTTTGGGCATTAACCACTTTTTACAAATTGCTTCTTTATTCGATTATGTTTACATCTTGAGGTCCACAGTCCAGCTGTAAAGGTTAAGTGAAAGCAAACACAGAGTTCAGTCTTCAGACTTTACCTTAAATTTCAAATTTTCTGTCCATCCAGAAATATTAATTATTTCACAATACTCACAACATAAAGTGGAAAATACTGGTTTTGGCCACTAACCTAGAAAACAAATCCAGTGATAAGTTAAAAGCAGTTGTCAAAACAAATTTGTGTCCAGGCAAATTGATAAAAACCCAATGTACTGGAAGTTGCATTTAGCCAGCCAATCACATTAGAACTGATGATCTCAACCAGCACCTGCTGTTTTCTCGTGTATTATGCATCAGTCAATATAGAGACTGTGGGTGGAGAGATGTGGGTGGTCTGTGGTTTGCTATCTAAAGAAAAAACTTAGTCACACTAAAACATGAACTTCACAATTATTAGAACAATAATACATGCTCATTTAGTATTTGCCACTAACTGCCTTGTTATCTTCCATCTCGCTCCCTGTATTCAATGAGCAGAACTACCTAGTTTCTCTGCTTTCGTTGCAAATCTTTCCCAGATACTATAAAAAGACAACTACACTGTTGCTGAAGCTTAGCCTACCAACAGATTTGAAGGTGTGGCAGTCAGCAGTTAGCCTTTAGCATTGCAGTGACATGCATTCCGTTAGCGGCTAACACTGCCTCATTTATTTCACTTATCCGGAAGATTCTGTACAGCGTTGAGAGAACCTGCTGACCTTGTCACTTCACACCAGCACAGACTCTCTCTTTCCTACTTTGCTCTATCTCTGTCTGGAGCTAAAGGACCTGCCGGTTTTCGGGCTCTGTACGATTAGCAATTAAAGAAAAAATGAAAGAGGTTTCTCACAGACAGAGAGACGTAGCCGGCGCTTCGAGATAAGCACAGTCGGAGAGCCAGTGGTGTGCAAACGCTTCGGCTCAACACAACACAGCAACCATTATAATAGACTGCTAAAGGGGTTAACGCATATGAGGTTTAACTGTGTGACTGTTATGCGGAGCTGAACTATTTTTCCTCAGTAAATTGACAAAGAAAAAGGCAGTCGTGCCATCATTAGGGAGCACGCAGTCATGTCGCCGGCGCTCCAGCCCGCTTTCCGTGGCGTGTCCTGATAAAAGAGAGGGGAGAGGTAAAGGAGGTGTGTGAGGAGCATCTTTGAGCTCCTCAATAAATTCTCATTATTTGAAGTGGAGTATTTGAGAGCTAAGAGTGGGGTGGTGTGTGTTCTCTTAATCTTGTCGTCGGTGGCAGGCTATGTGAGGCAGGGTGGGTTAATGTAATATCACAGTTGGGTGCCTCACCATGCCACTTAAACCTCCTATTAGTAAAACACTCCCTTTCTCCCTCTGTGTTATAAAAATGAACCCACGCTGCCACTTCAACTACGCACAGGAGAAAAGACTGTCAAAAACTGGTAGTGAATTCAGTAAAAAACGAGTCTAGCCTTTCAGTTATAATTATTCCCATCATACCAAAACCTAAGATAGAACAACAGGAGTTAACATTAAAATTCATGTATATGAAGTTCTAAAAACATTATTAGGGTGTTTCAGATGAGAAAACTTAAAGAGAGAAAAAAAACTTATGATGACCAGTATTCGCCCCTATAAAACACAGAAGATGCTACTTGCATATGTAAATTGACTACAAGATCACACACAAAAAAAAAACGCAGATGAAGGTCATATTGTGTTGAAAATGGGCAGAGATAAAAACCCAAGACTCATCCTGAGGCACTGGCACACAAATTAGTGATGTGCCCAACAGTGTAATTGGAAGTAACAGTAGAAGAAAGGAGCGGAAATTCACACAGGCAACCATGAAAAGACGTAAATGAGCTCTGGACTAAACCGAGAAAAAAACAGACCAGCGTTTCCTCAGCCTCCCGTCTCAATTAACGGCTAACACAATCCACACATCTCCCCATGTTCACTTACTCCAATAAAAGCACAAATCTGGCTTTGGATAATTTTAATCTGTCTGAATAATGAGTTTTTATGGTTGTAGTTTCTTTCGCCACATGTGACCGCACGGGCCCTCGCTGGCATATCAAATGAGCGCCTGGAATTCTCACCTGGCATGCGTGCTTTATGGCCCAGGTGCTCGGAAACGCCATAAATTGGGTTTTATTAAAAGAGAATTAAACATGAAGATCACTCAAATGGCTGCCTCGATCTCAGAGGGACTTCGGGAGAGTTAACGGATCAGTGACTGTATTTGCAAGTTTCAAGGCTAAACAAGGAACTGCCAAAAAACGAACACTTAGGATAGAGGGATAAACAAAAAATGCTTTTGACATCAGATGAGTATTGCTCTCCTCTGCGAGGCGGCTCTATGCCCGCTGAGCATCTGTGTCACCGCACGCCACATCGTGGCTGCCAATCTCGCATGGGCACACAGCGGCACCCGTGCAACCCTCTGCAGCATCACCACGCCACATTCGCCGGTGCATCCTCACTGCTCCTCCTCTTGACGCGCAGGGCCTCTCCAGCTGCAGCTTAATTTCCTGTGACTTGCCTAATTACTGTAATTAAGGATTAATTGCCATTAATTATTCACACATAAGCTCATCGCAAATCATGGGGTAAATGTCTTCTGAAAGCTGCCATACTCACCATGGATAAACACACTGGGATGCTCCAGGCAGCTGAATCTATCACTCCACCCCGCAGCAAAGAGTCCGCCTGGCCCGCCAGTCTTACCAAAACAGCAATAACTCTCCACGAGAGAAACGTCAGGTCCGACCCACAAGAGGAGAGGTTCTGTCACACCTAGCATGTTCTGCTATCAGTGCTTACACTACTGTAAAGATGGATTGAGGCGGGCCAGAACAGCCAGGCCAGAAGTGCTGGAACTGCACGTAAATTATCCAAGTTTAACATTTGAGGAGAAGAAAGGGAGGAGAAAAGCTCTCAGAGAGAGAATCTGAGCAGCTAAACTTTGAAGAGCTTATCAGCTAGTTTAAACAAACAGCTAATGTAAGGCAGTGCAGACAGGGCATATGTGGATTTATCCTATTCTGTCATCCACAAGGTTACTGGAAAGGGGATTTTCCTCAGGCCGAAGCACACAAGCATCTTAAATCACCTTAGGCTCACTTTTAATGAAAACTACACATCCTTACAAAATACACAGAGTCAGACTAGTACTACATTCAGCCAGAAATGTAAACTAAGACCGACTTAAAGTTGTAGCTGGTTTTTAACTGATCAAAGGTGTTTTAGGTGGTTGACTGGCTGAACAACCAACTCAGGTTAATCTGTTTGGAGTTGGTGAACCACCTTGGATAAGTGGGTGATGACCTTGTTGAGCCTGTTAACTATACTACTGCATATTTTACTGTCAAATAAACTGAAGCTTCTCTTAGTGACACCGGATAATCCACAAGAAAAGGATTTTATTCATGTGTAATTTAAATTTGAAGAAATATAGACTAAATACATGATAATAAAAAATACAAATACCTTCATTTCTTTGTAACATACTAATGTATAATGCAAAAAGGAAGACGAGAAAACAAAATTTAGTAACTAAATATGGTCAATTTTTTTTATTACTACTGAACCTCATGTGAAACTGTAATCATAGCTAAACTACTTCAGCACAGACTTTTGAATAGGGCTCTGTTGCCCTGTTCTGAGCTTTACTCTTCAGTCTTTATGGTCTCCTCCAGTCAGGAGCTTGTGAACTCAAAAATTGCCCTAGCGTTTCTGAGGCAATAGTTTTAAAAGCTCACGCTTCATAAAATCATAATAATGGCCATCATGTAAATCTGCTGAATATGAAATGTCTGCCAGGAGGCGGCATGCAAACAGTATTTAAAAAGCCGACACTTTTACAAGGCCTTAAATCAGCCGAGCTTCAGTCTGGTCCTCAACGCTGGAAGCTCGGGAAAAGAGAGAGATGGAGAAACAGGAAATCGGAGAGACTCTGATGCCTCACAGCTGCTCTGCTAAACTTCACAGTTGTCTGACAAACTCAGTCATAATACGCCAGGCTGACAATTACTCGCTGACTCTTGAAACAGGGTCTCTAAAGCGTCTGTTGCGTCGCCACTAATAGGGGACTGGAGAAGAGCCGTCTATGGTCTTTAAACATAAACACTTATAGAATGAGAGGGAGGGTGAGGGAGAGAGTTGCAGAATAAGAAAGAGTGAATGAGAGAGGCACTAATTGTTCTGCTAGAGCCTTCTGCTTCAGATTAATGCAGGAAAACATTTTCATTTGGGTACATAAGTTTGTTTGTCTGATTTAAACATTTATGCTAATGGCCCTTCTGCCAGCTCTTTAATGCTTTACACACTGTTGTAAACAGCCCCTCAGCTTATCCATCACACTAGCTCTCTCTCTCTGTCTGTTTTGTCTATCTGTGAATCCAATCCAAGACTATACGAGAACACAAGTACAAATACACACTCAGTTTTCAAACAAACACACACACTTTTACTTAAATCAGACTTCTATTTTTTTTTTTACAAATCCAAATTAATTAATATGGCCTATGCTTAACCCAAATCCATTCCTTTATATATTAGGCTTTTTTTTTTCCAATTTATCTTTCTTTATTTTCCTTTTTATCTTTCTTTTATCTATATCAATTTTAATAAAAAAAATCTACTATGTTTTTTTCTACGTACTGTATATACAATTATACAATGAGCAATTATAGTATTACGGTACATGTACACTGCATAATGTTGCCAACACAGTACTTTGGAAAGCGTTGGTTTAAAACACAGTGGCTGTTCTGCATCACTGTTATAGCATTAATGAAGGTTTCTTCACTTTAATGTTTGCTGTACACTTTTTCACAGACACATAGACAGTATTTGAAACAGCATCAAAAATCTGCGCTATGTTTGGGCTGTGCTGCCCCACTGGGCTCATGATCCATTACAGACCATATTAAGTGACACACAGACCCCATGGTGCATGCACATCTTTAAGTGTGTGTGTGTGTGTGTGTAAAGGCTCACTTTGACACCTTTCAGAGTGAGCATTCATCAGTATCACTGTCACTTAATTGATACTTACTAATTTCTCCTCATTCTCTCACTGGCTCTCTGTGTCAGCTGCCAGGGGCCTCGACATCGCCCTCCATTTGTGGACTTCCAACGGACTCCACAGGGGTAATTACACTTTATGTGTTAATTGGTGTAAATACATAGATGAAAGCTACACCTGCATGTAGCAACTGCATGTCTGAAATGGTGAGCAGATAATTCTGGGAACAGTGTGTCTTTCTGTTTGAAAAGGCAGGAATAGTTTTATGTTGTCCACAGGCCTGTCATGTGATAGGGCCAAATTCTACACTTTTGTAGCCTTTTGCACCTTAAGAAAGTCAAACCTCCTTGCACCAAAAAAATATAAGTCCTAGAATAAGTCCTTAGAATAACATAAACAGGTGGTTTTCTTTCCTGTGTTGGTGTGAAAATGAAAGCTTGGTCAGTACATATCAAAGGGCCCTTTTTATAAAATAGTCAATAGGCTGTAGTTATGTCACATGAATCATGTCACATTGCTACTTGTTAATTGGTTGTAAATATTAAGGGGAGGGACATTCTCACTCTAGAGAGCATTTGATTGGACAAAAATCTGTGTAGTGCAAAATGAGTCATCAGTATTTTAAATACATGTTCCCAAAAGACAAATCCTGAACATAAAATTTAACTGCAGTACATATAATTTAACTACAAGTTTTGTTACATTCACACACACACACACACACACACGGATTACTACTCTTTTTATGTTTTGCTCCACTGTGGAGCTCTTTGGAAAGTCTCTGTTGTCAGCAGATGTCATTCCACAGGAGACAAAGGGATTGAGAAGGGCTTTGGATATCATCAGCATAGAAATGAGCCTCTCTCTCTCAGCTCACAACACAACCCTAGCCCGGACCCTGGCCCGCGGCTCAAGCAACTGTGCTACCTTTTCAACTTGCAAATGACAGTGTCACCAAACGCTATCCTTCCATCAATCAAATCAGGGGGGTCATGAATATACAAAAGGCAAACGTGGGGACTCGGCCACCTCCCGCAGCTTTGCTTGGCCCAATTATAGAGCTCTTTCTCTCTCTCTTACTATCTCGCTCTCACTCCCTCTTTCTCTGTGTGTTGTTTGTTTTTATTTTAAAGGGAATGGTCACATTGAGCCGTGGGCTAAAACAAGGTAGGTCAGACAGGGTGGCCCTTGTCAGAAGAGACTGCAATGCAGGATTAGGCTGGATATCCAATGTCATCTCTCTTTTGTGTCAGTATTTGTGAGGGATGGCCACAGGAGGAGTGTGGAAAGGTGTTGTGTTTCATTTGTTTCATTTAGGTATCAATCTGAAAAAATCCAATAAGAAACAAACAAGACAACTGCTGAATTCGGTTTTGGAGGAATTTAATGTTAGTTTGAGACATTGTTAAGATCTCTCCTGCAACAAACTTAATCTAATTTTTGTCTAATAAAACAACAGAGATAGGTTTGTCTTTTAAAAAGAAACAGGTGGACAGACCACATGGAATAGAATGTAAAGTTCGATTGTGTACACACACACACACACACAACATACAAACAATTTAGCATGCACTCCCTTGATACACCCTTCTCAACACCGGAACAACCCCACAGCCACCCCACTCTCTCTCTCTCCCCCTGGCCCAGCTGTCAGCTCCTAGCGTGTGCATTAGCATTCTAAGTGATCCACGGCTGCCTTCTGATGAATGAGTGTGTGTGGGTAACTAATGACCTCCACGCTGCAAGTGGAACTGATAGTCAATGGGTGCAACTGATCAATAGCACAGAGCTGGGCCTGGCCACAGAGAAATCATTTCCAAGGCCAAAGACATCTCTTACACACAGACAGCACAGCTATCAGGGAACGCATGAAGTCACAGAGAGAGAGAGAGAAAGAGAGAGAGAGACAAAGGGGAAATGGTCAGTTTCTAAGAAGAAACAGATGAAACTGTATGATGTGGAATCCTAATGTACTAAATACATCAAAAGCTTTACTGTCCAAATAATCTTCTATGGTCAGGGTTTCAATAAACATAAAGAATTTACACACACGCACAGAAAGAAAAAACAGAGGTAATATTTTACTAGTTAAGTTTCCAGTTAAATTCTTCTTTGTCTTTTAAAGAGATAGCAGTGATTAATTACTGTAAAATAACTCTAGTGAGGCTAGACTCCTGGAAATTGTAGTAAATTTCACCCCATAAATGTAGCTTTGACCTACTTTGTGCTGTGCCGGAAAAGATCTGTGTACTGTTACCGTGTCTCCGTTGCAAAAACACGTAACTTTAAAACTTAAAATCACTATTTCAGGCACATGAATCGGCTCCTTAAAATGGCAATATACGCGTTTAATATATATATATGTTTTTTCTTAATATATGTCTCTGGTCATATGCCCAGTTACTGCACTTTTCTCCATTATTTGATAGTCATAAGTAACTGCTGCCATGATCAATAGAAAAACCTCTTATAATTGAACTTCTGTGGTTAGCAGTCAGGTTTAAGTGCTGAAATAAGAGATGCAGTATTAACAAAATGTTTTACTTTGCCTCAATGTTTAAGCTTTAAGAGACATTACCTGCTAATATTAAAACAATAAAAAGACCAGATGAGAAAAAAATAGTAATAAAAAAATAGTAATTCCTAGAGTGAGAAACGTGAGGGGTCATGTCTGGAGGTCTACCCTCTGGCTTTTTAGGAGGTGCTAATGTGACAGCAAAAACCACTGCAGCAAACACACACACACACACGCACATACACACACACCAACAGAAAAAAAGGAGAACCAGTGTGGGGTTAATGTCTGGCTACGGCACAGGAAAATAAATTGCTTTAAATATGGAAGTGGACGTCAGAATGGTTCCTGCTACAGTGGCGAGGGTTTGAGTAAACCAACAGTCTGTCGAGCGTAATTTATAGACAGCTATGATAAATACTATTTGTCCATGACAGTCACATGAAATAATAAACCTTGGCTCTGCTATAAACATTACCAAATCCTGACACTATTGATTTATAAAGGCTAACACTGACATCAAACCAAACAAGTGACAGAAACAATGCCCGGGCTTTAGGCGCAGTTTGTCAACTATTAATACTGTCAGAGGGGCTTTCGTTTTAGCTGGGAAAGCCTGTCGCCCAGTTGTCAGTCGACCATGCTGAGGAGGATGGAGGAGAGGAGGGAGAGAGAGGCATGTGTTGGAATTGCCAACAGGGGTCCAAGCAGCATGGCTGCGTTAGCCCTAATTACCCCCCGCACACCCGCCTCCTCCCTTCTCTTAAACGCTTCCTGCTCTGCCAGCCTCATCTTAAAATTGCGTGTTAATTATGTAAATTATTAATTGGGCTGAGACTGTTGTTTATGGGGTTTTGGACTTAATAACTGGATCAGCCCTCACCCAGAGAATGACCTGCGACAAGCCACAGCCAGTCAGCGAAAGTGACATTTTACGAAACATTAGCTCCTCTACACACACACAAACACACACACACACACCTATTCAGAAGGCCCATGCCATGCAGAGGGATGAAATTATATTATGCAGGTGGCGCTGTGTAAGGCTGTATTCTGTCTTTTATGTTTGAGAGAGAGAGAGCGAGAGAGAGAGAGAGAGAGACACTAGTGTCTCATTTCAGAACTGTCTGAGGATCTGAATACATACACCTGTGACAAGCGGAGCACAAACTCTGTCAACACCTGCCATAAGAAACCAGCTGAACCCAGTGCACGCTCCATGAACCCTACTGGTTCCCACACACACTATTACTGTACACACACCATCACTATCACCCCTCTGAACCCTCTGAACTACACGGCCCATGAAAATCCTCACCCGGTTGGCTCTGCCTAAAGTGACCTGAAGCAGACAATTCAGATGCAGGATTCACACATAAAAAAGCCTGAATGTAACTGTTTAACAAAATAACAAATAAAGTTTTATCTGTCGAATGATGCTAGAGCTTTACTCAACATTACTAACTTTTTCTGAGCTATCTTTGCAAATACTTGTAAGCAACAGCTGTCAAAGTGATTTTAGTATGTAGTCAGTTCATGAAGTCGGGCAATCACACATTAACATGTTCCACTGACATCTAACAGCCAAAGACATCCAAATACTTTTTTGTTTTATATTAAGAACATTATATCTATTACTTTATCACAACCATCAAAGTATTTTTTTTAATACCTGTTATAAAAATGTGTTTTTATAAATTAAACATCACTGTTTTGATATTGACATTTATGCATATTTAAGCATTGCTTAAGTGTCTAAATGCTATTCTAGATCACTCTGTGTAGTGTCTGATGCTTTGATGACTTATTATCCACGTAACCAATACCATCAGATAACTCCTGCCTGGAGCTCTGTTTCACCAAACTAGCCCACTACACACAAGCCATTACCCATCACCATGACCACTTAAGCCTACTAAGAAAACCCACATATCTGTAGAAGTTTTTTAAAAGCAGTCTGCTACATCTCAGTCTGGGTTGCTGCTTTCCAAACTCCTACTGTGAACACACTTTTGGGAAAACGTTTTCACCATCATAAACCATTACTGTTAACACTCCTGATAAAAAAAGAAAAAAACAGTTGGAGTAAGGGAAATTCCAGAAGTGTACATCACTGACACACACGCAGGGTGCGTGGGTCATATATCAGGCTCTGTCTGCACTAGCTGGGCTTAACTTGGCCCCTGCCAGCATCTTGTCTGTGGCTCACCGGGCCCTGGAGACCTGCAGCAGGGCTTCCTGTACGGGGGCCGGAGCTTGATTCAGTGCGCACAGACAGGCATGCATGAGCGAGAAAGCACTACACAACACCCTCGGGGTCCAGAGAAAAATCTCTGCAGCCAAAAGTCCTACATTAGGGGACTGTATAAATATTTTCTTTCCTCTTTCTTGCTCTCACCGTTTGTATGAAAATGGCTTGAGGTGATTTTCCCCGTAGAGAATCTGGATGTTGTTGCAAGTTATGACCGCAGCTGATTAGACAAACACATAAACGTGATTATAGTGAAGTCCAATTACATAGATGTGTTTTCTTTTGTTGCTTTCAAACATCTAGATCAAATTAGAACAATTTTTAATCACAATATTTGTTGGCCAAAACAATAGTTAAGGTAATTTTTGTGTTACCTTTTACATTTTTGCTGTTTTATGTTACTAGTTTATGTTGTTTAAATTTGTCTTAAAAGCTTTAGTTTTGTATTTAGTTTTTGAGTTTATATGTGACAAAATGCCCTGATATTTGGAGGCATAAGGTATGTGCCAATACAGACACTGAATTTGATCCTTCCCCAATAAAAATTCACTGTATGAAGTATAAAAACTAGCTCCAGTCCCCCTTATATACAGGCACTTTATCCATAGAGTTACTGTAAATATTACTTCCCTCATGACTTAATTTAATTCTGAATTTAAGCATGTTATTGAACGAGCAATTTGTTTTGTTTTCGTAACCTTCCAGTTAGGAGTTACTAAAGGGTTTGCTTTCAACTTTACAATGTTAACATGTAATGTGAGCTCTTTCCTGAGAGCTGCGGTCATTGGCATACAGGGCTTCTGCTTTCAGAAACGGCAGCAGAAAGACAAAACGGGCAGAATGCTAAAAAGAGCTGAAGCGCATTTCAGCATGTAAAGGATCTTTCCCGCAGCCAAAACCATAAGACTGCGAGAGGCTGAGTTGTGCAATGGCCCTTGACCAACATAAAAGGCAGCTGAAATTACTTCCTTTGATTTATATACTAAGAAGACAAACTTAGAATAATTACAAATACAGGCATTCAAACGGAGTGTGCGCTGCTCGGGCGGTCGAACCAAATGAGAAAGCGTCCGTACACAATGTGAGCAAAGGTCTGCATGCAAACAAAGGACATCAGCCTCTCATGATGAGTTAAAAACACATGAATGCTGTGGAGGAAACTTGCGATGCGCCTGCGGTTTAATTTTGGCTCTGTTGTTAACAGGGCACATTTAAATTATAGTTTGATTAGCGCTGAGCGGAAGGCAACTGTAAATCCTGTTCTCCTTGAATGTTGGCTGCATTCCTCTAAAATGGGAAATATTGATCAGCGTGATTTCCCTGGACACCCGAAGGGAGGAGAAAAGAGAGAGATAACTTAAGACACACAACAACAAAACCAAATAAAGTAAAAGAGCCTCAGGACATGGGAGGGCTATAAAAATGTGATGTTAAAAGCTTAAAAGTCATTGTTGAAATCAATAAGGTAATTCAGAGAACACTAGATATACAATTTGGTATGTGCACAACATACACAAATGTGTCCCACGCCACTTGATTATTAACTACAGTAAAACTACAGTACTTTACAGGAAAGTGTCAAAATGAGTCTGATAAGTTTACAAAAAAAACACACGAAAAAAATAAAACCAAAAAAATCCAATATCCAAAAAAAAATAATAATAAAACAACAAAAAAAAAATTATAATAGTTGCTCTGTCCCAAGTTCAATCTCCACTCAAAGATAAGATAACCAGGATAAGAAAACTAGCTTTGGCAAGTCTACAAAAGACCATTTCATGTGCAGACACATCAGACTCAACGTGCATTTGATCAAAGAGGCTGATTCTCGCAGTGCCAATCAATACATTCAATCTGCTGTGCAGTGGATGCTAGTCTTGGCTGAACTTGAATAGAGACACATTTTTTGTTGTTTTTTTCTCTCTCAGTCAGATGAGCTTGCATGAAAGGCATCAGTCTGACAAGTGTAGGTAAAGGATGGCCAAACAATTGCCTGGGAATCGGGCAGTTGTTGATTTTACATTATTAATTAGAGATGCACGAGGCCATCGAGCCCCTGGTGTCATGGCAACGAGTCATTATTATAGCACACACACTGACTGACATGCCAAGGGCTGAACTGATTGTTAGGCAGCACAATCAATATATAGAAACCAATAAGGCTCCATTCTGAACGTTTAAAGCTTTAACCCTTTGCTTATATTGGAAACATAAACATACGCTATGGGTTTAAATATAATGTACCAAACACAATTAAATTAAAATACAATAATATTTTTCCCATTAGAAATGTAGTGTCTGATTTCCATTACATACACAATAGTCACAGTGACTGAATAAAACATCAGAATCGACCACTAATGAGATTTAATAGCAGTTGCATTAGAATAACACTGAACATCTGAGGTAAAATTACTGACACGAGCGAGCGCCGTTTCCACTCTGAGGGGCGCGATACAAAAACAGACCGGCCAGAGCATCAAGCAGCTGGCATCAGACAAACACTTCCACTGAGACCAGTGCCAGTTTCCAGTCGCCCTAAGCGCCAACCCCGCGCCAAGCCTGTAAACAGCCTTTATCAGCAGTAATAGTGGCATAATCCCAGCTAAAGAGGAAGCGACATATGGCCCGGGCTTTACGAATGCAGTCCCAACAAAGTAACAGGATTCACAGAGGAGGGGTTAACAGTAATGGCTGCTTAAACAAAACCATGCCAACAGTTTCTTTTTGTTTGCTGTGTTTAGAATTCTCCCACTCTGTGCCTTTCCCTCGATAACCAGAGCACGGCCTCATGGCTCTTTGTCAGTCAGAGAGTGTTTCAGGCTGGCTAATGTCACTACATCTTACAAACATGTGTTGTTATGCTTTGCTAGTTAATTAACTGTTTTATGTGTTAAACGTTATGGTTGAATTCTGTTGATATGTCGACAATAAAACCTTTCATAGCTGGGTTACAAAAATGCAAATAAAATAAATTAATTTAAAGAAAAATATGAATATATAAAGGTATTTATATTTTATAATTGTAGGGTTAATATTATTCTGACAGCCATTTGGTTAATTTAGCACATTTGTGATGAGACCAGCAAAAAGTGAAAATCGAAGAAATCGGTTTTGTTAAGCCTAGATAACCAGATTTACAAAATTTACAAAACCTGGAGAAGAGTTCAAATGGGGTAAAATGTAACATGTACAAGGTTTTTCAACCTCATTTACATTCAAGGTAAAACAGCACAAGACTGAACCATCAGGGAAAACTGCATCCTAAAATTTAAAAAACTAATACCCTAAAATCCCATACTTTATACATTACGTAAAATTAGAAAATAATCCATCACTAATGCTATATTTAAATATGTTTTTATTCTAGATAAAATGAAAAGTTGCCAGTACAAACATCACTTGCTGAATAAAACTAGTGCTCTGGGTTTCTCAATATCTGTAGACACATCAACTGCCTAATCAAATCCAGCACAACAGAGGTTTCAATCACTTTCTACTGCCTCTGCACATTTGATTAAGATGTATCCTCAATAAGTCACACTGACAGTAGTCTGCTCTGATGTGAGAAGTATTGCGCTGCTGAATCTATATCTGTATTGTCAGCTTTCTCCAGATCTCTCCTTCATTAAACCCATCCAGCTTTCCTTCCTGATCACAGATCCAAGCCCAGGAAGATGGATCTTCGGCTGTGAGATGGCAAGCACTTGCAAAGTCTCCTCTAAACACCCCCACCCCCTGCGCACGTACCCTCTCCATTGATTTTTTTCTCAGCGACTGCCACCATTCATTGTTTGTGACATTCCACTGTCGACTCTTTAACACACGTCAACCAAATCAATTTCATATTTTTTGTCAATGCCTGGCTAGAGGATGGTTTATATTCGAAGGGACTGACATCTGATTTAGGATGTTGATTTTCAACAGTTTTAGCCGTGAATTTTACGAGACTTGTAAAGTCAGCCGGACGTGTTCATTTGGAAACACATTATGGAGTGGAAAAGAGAGTTCGGAGGTTAGATCTGGAGCGCCCAAAATGTTGATTGCGCACATTGGCGAGAGATCTGGAATTTGGATTCTCTGGAACATTCATGAATTGCC
Source organism: Ambastaia sidthimunki (assembly GCA_036877625.1). NCBI lineage: Eukaryota > Metazoa > Chordata > Actinopteri > Cypriniformes > Botiidae > Ambastaia > Ambastaia sidthimunki. The sequence goes on from JAZGTK010000212.1 coordinate 91,701, forward strand.
AAGAACTGCTCATGAATCAATTTCATCTGTTCTATTTTAATAAAAAACATTCCAAATTTTAACCAATCATTGTCTTTCTTTTTAAAATAGGTTCCTAATCAGCTTCCTGCGGCTGCCACAGTATTTTTTTTGTCTTCTGCTAAATTCCAGACATATATAGTGTAATGACAACAGCATTGCTTGTCCAAACTGACCTTGATGTTTCCAGAGGAATTTCTCAGACTAATATTTGATAAAGACATTAAGTGAGGTGGGTAATGAGATACTCTCCATTCAGCACATTCCGCCTGGAGACAAACTTTGAGAAGGGAATACAGGTCGCTCCGGGTACGTGCTGGTCACTCTTACTTGTCAGAACTGATTTATTGCCTGCTAGCTGTTCAATTTCGCATTTCGTCCTCGTCATATCCCTCTGCCTCGTGATCATTCGCCGCTGACCCTTGTAGGGCAGCCCGGGAATATTGATAAAACAATTATCTGCTCGCCGTTCATTTGATTTTCTATTTCAATTACGGATTGGAGAAGGCAAAAAGAAAAAGATTGCGCCATTGATTTTTTCCCCCTTCTACCCCTGATCTCTCGTTCTCGCTCCTTCTTTCTGATGTTGTTGATCAGTGACATGAATTTAGCTTTGTGGCCTGTCATTAAATCATGATGTTTGCTACAGGCTCCTTGCTGTGTTTTAAGAGAGAGAGAGAGAGAGAGAAACAAAATAAAAGACACTTGTTAAAAAAATTCTTTATTATTTTGCCTTATTTTCCAGTAAAAATATATCTAATATTTAAAACAAGATAAATTTACTTGGGTAGCATAATCGCACATGATATAAAGACCCGTTTCCAAAAATATATTTTGAATTAAGTTTACCCTGTTGGCAAAACATTTTGTTCTGTTTTAAGCATAAACTTCTTAAAATGTTGTTAGATTTATGCTTACAGCCAGAAGTAAAACAACGAACAAAAAATAAACTTAATTCAAAATTTCAAACACAATTTTGCTTTTTAAGTAAATGTATCCTGTTTTAACGATATTTATACATTTTGAGCTCAGAAAACAACATATTAAGAAATGGACTTTTGCAATGGAAGGAAAGAAATACAGGTAACACACAAAGAGAAAAATAACTGGTCAAAAGGAAAGCAGAGTGAATGAGAGAGAGAGAGAGAGAGAGAGACAGAAACAGAGATGCACACACAGGAGAAGCGACAGAGATGAGAGTAATTCCCTTCATATCATCCACGGCAGAGCTACTCTAAGCACTCGTTCACCTCCCTCAATCACACATCTCACATGAATGCATACACGGTGTTACACAAAAGAGAGGGCAGCTTTAATCTCCTCATCTCTCAACCAATGTCTGCTGTGGGGAGATAAAGAGGAGGAGTGGCTATCCCTAAAGACAGAGGAAGATGTGTGCTGTGAGGCCTGAAAATGGACTGACAGTGAGAGTGAGATCTCCATGCTGACTCCAGATTGGGCTTCAAAAATGCACCATCAAAAACACTTTTTTAGTTTAGAAAAAAAAACAAATCAACAACCCAGAAATCTTATACATAAAAAAGTTCTTGACAGAGGGAGTGTTTTTTTAACCAAAAGTACTGCAGTTACTTGTCAAGCGTGTGAGGTAAATTTCTTTTACAATAATTGATATGGCTTCAGAGTTCGAAAGCTCTGTTCATCAAACTTAAAGGTATCAAGCTCGACATTGATTGGTCACGGAATGGTTGAATTTTAGTACTTTAAATCAAAGCCAACACTGACTTCTAAAACAAAGCACTAACGTCGATGAAAATGGAGAAGTGGAGTTGAAGGCAGCACTTTAGTACTTTAACTTTAATATAAAAAAAGAGAGAGAGAACGCCATGAGAAGTGAGTTCGTTACAGTATAAGGCTCAATAGATTCTCTGTAAATGATTTGGAACCTTGATAATGGGTTAAGGCCCAATGGGAATCATGCTCAAATAGCCCTGTGGGAGCCTGGGAAAAATCTGCTTCAGCTGAAGTAGCCGGCTCCTGGCCAAAACCCTCCACTCAGGAAGACTGGAGGACACAGTTTGTGTGTATGTATGAGTGTGAGAGAAACAGAAAGAGAGAGAGATTTGTGGTGGGCGTGCACGTGCCATGAGAGCATTTCACAAGGTGAGTTCAAGAAAAACAAAACAAGAAAACAGCTTTACAGTAAGAGTCTTTAGCCATGGCTGCACCGACACTATGGTGTTCTATATAATACTATATATTGTGCTACTTAAACCAACTCCCAGATGTACACAGCTCAAGTGCTGTCTGTGCTTGATGATACTGCAGGTGTTCTAAATAAAGACATTTGGTCAAGTGACGTGAACATCTACAGACATGCCCTGCTCAGTGTGTAGGGAGCAGTATGCACCCTGTAAATGTATCTGTGATCAGATAGAAGAGAACAGGAAGTTAGGATATTGGAGACCAGGTCTGATGATAATGCAATGGCTAGTCAGTGATCCAGCACGGACATTTCATCTGTACTCTGTTTCTTCCCACACACACACACACACACACACACACACACACACACACACACATACATACACACACACACACACACTCCCTGCTCAAACAGCACCCTGTGCTTCAGTGCACACTAAAACTTCTGGGGAATTCACATGAATGAGCCAACGGAAGTTTGGCTTTGATGAAAGTTTAGGATGGACAACGTAGCAGATCAACCTTTGAATGAACCTCCTCTTTAATGCCCCTGACAAATAGAAGCTCCCTCACTTAAGCCCCGCCCCCCAAAACAGGATTACCAATAGCAATTAGGCTAATGAAGCAGCTAATACTGGAGTTCTCATCCTAAAATAAAAGCAAATAAATCTAATTATACCAGTCATGACTCCAAGTTAGAGAACTTCTAAGCTGAAGCAACAAAGCATATAGAGTCGTCCTACCAAGACTTATCCTCTGTGCCATTTCTGTTTTTTCTGGCACTTAAGTTAGGACAAGACCAGGCCATTGGGCTGCTTATCCAGGCTGTAATGTTAAACATATGCCGAGTATTGAATATCATAGGGCTCTTAGTGCTCAGTTTCAAAGCAGTCCTTCAAAGTGACATTTAATGTTGTCATACTCTCATGTTGGTGTTTTCCTTGATGATACAGGAAATTACTTCACGAGCGACGCAGCACAATGGGGCGCTTTGTCCGAGACGGCCCTCAGTAAAATAACACTTCCTTTACGGGCACTGATGTCATAGAGGAAAAGACAGGAGGACTGTTGTTTTACAAATGTGCTTTGAGGAGGAGAGACAGAGAGAGAGTGAGAAATTTAAATGCCTCCAAGATTTTTTTTTTGGGTCTCACAGATCCTTCAAAATTTCCCACCTTCAATATCACAAACTCTCTCTCTCTCTCTCTCTTTCTCTCTCTCTTTCTCTCTCTCTCTCACACACACACACACACACTCACACACACACAAACCATCTTCTGCTTGTGCTTCTCTCCATCCTTCTGCTTGTGCTTAACTTCTGTTCTGTTAACGGCTGCCTTTTTCCATTTAAACACATTATACGGCCCCAAATTTCACTCCAATATCACCTCATCTCTCCATAGTACATTAACCCTTGCCAATTGCCTCCCAAATGACCCCATTACGATGTAACTGCTTTCACACTCTCGAGTAATTCTGCTACATTCACCACACACACACACACACACACACACACACACACACACACACTCCATGTCCTCACTCCATGTTCTGCACCCTGTTGAGTGGTATGACCACTGACCACAGACACATGCACAACCACTATAAAAGTTAGACATGGTAAATGTCCACACACATGCGCACACACTCAGAGAACTCATGTAGGGAAACTTAATGAACTTTTAAAAGTGAAACTATTTTCGCACAGTTGGATGTTAGTGCACAGTCATCAGAATTTGGAATGTCAGAGTCTATATAGAGTGCCTAAAACTTGCTGTGTTTTACTTTATATACTACTCTCTTTACCTCTTACAGCCCATATCGTCCCATGTTCTGATGCACAGTGCTTTAAAAAATGGCAAGCTCCAATCTGATTGGTTGGTGATAGGATTTTTATGAGAGTATTGGAAAACAAGTCATTACCACTCTGCTACAGTGAGCATCTTAAAGAAGAACCAACCACAACATTTCCAAGGGACACACTAACCCTGTAACCCTTTATGTTAAAGAAAATTAAAGTTTTGTTTAAGACGCTTAGAAGCAAGTAAACAAGATTCCTCTGCGCAAACCTGTATATTCCATTCTGTTCTCAGTTTTCCATTAATCACTTTAAGTTACTTTATGAACTAGTGTCGGGTTTTGTGGCCAAAACATGCAGAAAAGTGTACCAGACTTTGTAAACATAGTTATAAGTCTTGCTGTTACACTACCTCGATCATTAGCAATTATTAGCTCAATCAACACACCCTAAACAAGTCAGCCAATCAGAACCGCGTGTCTGCAGAGTGTGTCTGCGTCCGACACACTCGGTGTGATCTCACAGGTACACCTCCCGCTCCTGATGCATTCAGATCACCCCATGGATAGAAAATAGAAACCCTCAGCCTTCCATTTGAATGATATTTTGAGCGTGAGAGCAGTGAAGGGTGGTGAGGGTACCTGGCATATCCATACGCACCCTCACCTACAACCGCTCCCCACGGAGAGTGTGTGTCAGGAACGCTCAACTCTCCCTGTACACGTGTTCCGATGGGTGGGGAAAGCGGACCTGACAGTGATGTATTGCAACTGGTTGCAGGTGTCGAAGAGAGGAGCGAGACTCGACCAGTCATGGGTGGGTGGGCGAGAGAGAGGGACGTGAACCGCGCGAGGGAGAGAGATACTCTGTAGGGAATAGAACTGATACCCCAGTTTACATGTTGACCCTCTCTTTCATTCTTGTGCTTCTCTCTCTCTTTCTCTCTCTCTGTTTTTTCACAGCTTCTCTATTTGTTCTCTTTATTCAGCAAGGTACACAATGAGCTCTTTAATACATAAATTATTGTTTTGTGTTACCATTTAATTTATATGCTGCACCTATTACAAAATACATGATATATATTGTACACATATACTGAACAAAATTCAGCTGATAAGCAAAACCACAGGGTAAAAATAGTTCCACTTTTACATACAATGGGGTCCAAAAGCCTGAGAGTATATTGAAAATCTGGGATTGAAAACATGAAAATAGAAACGGTTAGTTTATAAAATAAAATAAAAGAGAAGTTGATGATGTAACAAATATTATATTTGACACTATTTGCAGGTCACTAATCAAATTCTAGGTCATAAATCAAATCACTAGGTCACTAAATACAATTTGAGACACTGACCATGTTAGCTTCAAATCACAAGATTTTCTTTGGATGATTCTCAAGTCACGCTGTTATAACATGAATCATCAGGTTTTGCACTAACTTGTGAAGTATATGCCAGCTCAAATCACTAAAGCAAAAGACAGACATACTGTACCAAATGCTAAAAACACTTTTCACCTACTCATTCAATTTATGCAACTTCATTTGTATTAAATGAAAAACATTTTCATCAGTGATCCCAGACATTTGCAAGCCACTGCAGTTGACGAGTAACATTCAGAGTAACATTTGCTGTCCGCCCTCATATTCCTCACCATCCACTAAAAATATGTGCTGTACGAAAACACGCTAGCAACAATTGTTCGCACGCACTCACGCAAAATCAAGAACAATCTGTGTCTCTCTCTCTTGGCTGTGTTTGTTAATGTTTCGTTCGTGTGAGAACTCTTATGTGAGGCATTTTGTTTTATTGTGGAATATGGAGGTGTTTTTGTTGCGAAGCTCTAACTGATCCTGTGGGATTTGATTCCTGCAGGCTGTTCCCCTCTGCCTTTCAACACCAAACTCAACACTCCAATCAAACCCGACCACAAGGGACCCCCCCGCCCCAAGTACTTCCATCCCAGCCGTGCTTCCATTGATCGTGGGGGAGATCTCTCCTGAAATGCGCGTTACGCGGCGGAAAGAACAAAGGCCCTCTCGGCTGCCTCCTGCACTTACAGTGTCTTCTGTTGCTCTGGTCTCTCTTTCTAAACAAAGGACTGGAAGATCTATCTGTTAAAGGTTAATCTAGTTCTTCCGATGTTTGATTTCATTTTGAGTGTAAAATACATCAAATCTGAAAATCTGTACTTACAATGTCTTGTGCTGTTGTTGCTTTGAGTGTGTAACAGAATGTGGATATCAAGCTCAGATAGTTACGCTACAGTGTGTGTGTGTGTGTCTAGTTGCGAATATGAATACAGACAGATTCAAACACTGTGTGCGTGTTGTTTGTGTGCAGGTTTGGCTATATTGTTGAAGGACAAATTTTTAAAAATGCCCTGACAAATATAATACATTTTAAATGGTCCTCACTGATGAAAAAGACCAACACGTTGGACTTTAAATATAATACTGCTCATAGGTTTGTGTGTGGGTTAGCTTTAGAGCTAGCAGCAGGGGATAAAAAAATTATTAGCCTGGTGTGAAAACAATAGTGTAAGAGATAAGTCCTCACTAATATAGTGCAACAAATCTGTGCATGTGTATGTGTAAGAAAAACAATGTATCAGACTTTTTCCTGGTTTTAAACATGCAAAATAAGAACATTTATCAAAATTGAGGTCAATTAGGAACCTGCTTGATTATGAGAATCTACAGAAGTCATGTGACCTAAGACACCAGTGCTAATTATATCAGAGCAAATGTGTAATTCTTCCTGGCGTGGCTTAAAAATAACCATTGCTATAAATACAAGGCATTCATTTAATCAGAGGCTAATTCACTTCTGACAGGGAGTAAATTCCACTATTTTCTGTAAGGCTTTCTAAAATTGCCATCATTTTTAATTAATTCTTAATTAAAATATATTACACCACAGCTTCAGCCATCTCTCTTGATATTGTAAGATAATCAATTCAGAACCATTTACATATCATTAATTAAAAGCTTTCCCCTCTCATCCTTAAAATCATAACGAGGCTCTATTTCTCATTAAGACACATACGAGAAAAATAACAATGCTACAGAGAACACAAGACACGCAGAGGAAACTCTGTTGTCACAAGTTCAACACTGTTACTTTATTTCTTATAAATGACAGAATGAGATGTGGAGATGTGTGCTTGAATCCAGGAGCTGAGAAATCTCTCAAATCTGAGTCTGCAATGCTAGATTCAGCTGACATCAGATGTCAGTTCTACAGGAGACTGTCAATGAACAATCTTGTGTTTAGAACTAAATGTACAAAGAAGTTTGCATATAGAAGTTTGCATCTATGTTAAAAATATGAAAATGTGGTTAAACAATCAATCAAAAAAAATAAAAAAATAAATAAAATAAAAGCAAAATAAATAAAGCAAAAAAGATACAAACAAAAACAAAGTAGCTTACTTTAGTAATGGAAAAAAAGCATTTACAAAAACTTCTTTGTACTGTTCAAATTTGCAGTCACTGTCTGTTAAAAGTTTGAAAAGGTTACATTTAAACACATTACGTTAAAAAAGCATAATAAAATCAAAGAAAAAAGTAAAATATGTTGCGAAAAAAACAACACTCGCAACAGTTCTTCAGTGCCAAAGATGACATCCATAACTTGCTGACAAGCAGAAGTGCAAAATCTGTGATGTCATATCCTCTCCGGGCGTGTATGGGCACACATCACCACATGCATGCCTCTTTTCTTACATGTCTAATATCAAGCACTGATGCTATCGTGAAACAGATGAGCTATCCTGATTTCTATCATCTCTTTATCGCTCTCCCTCACAGGTGTCCTGCCATAGACTGACAGGGAGTCTCCTGCCCATCAGATAACAATCACAGAAGCCAGCGTTTGCACTTACTGACAGCAATTTATTTGAATGTTTTGTACCACAGCGCTGTATTATATAAAGGCTGCATACCAACATGACACACATATAAGTGGACACACTCACACATGCGCAAAGAATAATAACATGTAGCTACTGTCACTCTCATCCACACACTGCATGAATTCAAACAAACGCGGCAGTGTTCTCATGCAGCCTGTTTTTAATGAATGCACCTTTTGTTATAACACACCTTTTTTTCTGCAACGATTTCTGTTTTTACTTTTGTGCTCCTGTTTTAAGCAGCAAAAAAAGTGTTAATGCGTTCCACTAGTTTAAAACAACGAAAGCTTGAAACTACAGATGCAACTTGGGAAATTGTGAAAATTGTTATAAATTCTACCTACATATAGTGTTAAATGCACTGTGAAAAACTACATAAGAAACAGAAAATTGGTTATTTACACTTTAGTTAGATGTGCTAACATGAGATTAACACAATGGCTGGTATTCATACACCTGCAGGAAGCGACGTATGTTCTCCTATCAGACTGCAGACAGTGGTAAACATAGTAATCTAATGTAAACTGGTGTGTGGTGGCAGCAGCTGTGTAAGTCTTGTTAGGTCAGTGTTAATGCTAAAACACACAGTCAGACGTAGTTAGCAGCTGTTTCAGGCATTTAGAAGATTGTCTCTCTTATTACACTTGTAACACTATCATACACAGCGATTACAACACAAACTCCTGCTCTACACACTTAAGTGCCTCATACACACAACACAAAAACACAAAACAAACCTTTCTCTTTCTAAATATACATACTAAGGCGTGTATATACATACACACAAAGAGCACGTCCACACACAGCTTGTACTGTAAGTGAGCCGGAGAAATGATTCATTCATGTGAAACCACAAGCACATTAACAAGTCTCCAAGCTCGGCTCAAACCAGCTCTGTGTAATCTTAGATTTTGAACAGGCACAAGCTGTCTGGACTACTGTCAAACACCTTACATACTCACTGTTTGTACACCATAAACAAAACTACAAAATCGTGTATTTGTAAACTAAACTCTAAACTAAATATACACACACACACACCCCCACACACACACAATTGGTAAATTTTACAGCACCAGAGTGTCATGCCTGTACACGCATTGTACACGCTTTAATGAGACATCACAACAACATCCAAAACTACTGCAGAATTGTAGCAATTGAGCCCCTTTCGTTGTTTGTAAGTATAGCAATAATTAAAAGACCCCTTACTTAACATTTAATGGCTTGTAGAAAAAAACAGCTGATGGTAAGCAGAGAATTAAACTGTGATATTTATGCTGTGTTTCTGCACTGAACAAGTTGTTAAAATCTGATCTTTTTAGCTTTGCGAGATCAATCCAGGATCAGGTTATGAAATATGCTCTGTCCTGTTTTGTTTTCTATTTAATTTTAGCACGCTCCCGGAACCTCTGACAAATTGTGTGCAATCGCAAATCTCCATAAATCACCATTATAGACAAGTATATCATCACCAGAGCATATATCTTCTCCAGTCTGACCCGTTCGCTAATGAGAAAAGGCCTTGGACTATCTTGGCTGATTAATTAATTCAAAATGTCGGCTGTTATTCAAATATGAGCCTGGTGCTGTTTGAATAACACTTGACAGCAAATGCCTGAAGAAATAATTTCAAGTTTGTGTGACCCTCTGCTGGATTGCTGATGATGGCTTATGGAAATGCTATACATTGACTCATTCGTACACTCTCTCTCTCTCTCTCTCCTCTGATACTCTAAGCTATCACGTTGTGTTTTCATTACTTCATTTCAAGTTCAGGTTGAGCTCAAGGGGCCACTGCTTCTATTCCACTATGGCCCCTGTGTGTGAGCTGTGTGCCCTGCAGTCTGGGCTGATCAGTGGTGCTTGGCTGAATAGAAGGAGAGAGATGGAGTATCCACACTACTGAGGTATCACCGTTTAGTTTTGAAGAGAACACTGTGGGAATAAACAATTATCAGAGTCTGACAAAAGAGGTCAGTGAGACAGTAACCTCGACTGCTATAGTCTTAATTGCCCCAGCTGTAAAAAAATAAAAGAAAAACTAAATTCTGAATTCAATTTAAACTAAACCACATTAAAAATAAATAATCTAAATCAAATTTAAACATGGACATAAATACAACAGCTTTAGAATATTAAAAAACGTCAGACAAAAGATCATATTTGTTACTTTGTCTGTTGAATGCCTTTGTCCAAAAGGTCAGATTTTTCTTGCCTCTATTGAAACACACAAGCTGTTTTTTGGAAAGTTGTCAAATCACACTGGGATAATGTGAATCATCAGGTTTTTCACAAACTTGTGGAGTTATGGCAGCATTGGTGCATGATTTAAAAAAGGTAGACATTTCTGATCCTTTTAATTTCAAAAATTCGTTTTTCATTTTTTTTACTGAAATTGTTATGCTAATATTATAAAGTTTTGTTTAAAAAAAGAAGTATGCAAAATAAAAGTGTCTTACACTTTTACCCACTGTATGTTTAAAACGCTTTAAAATGCATGTGTGTCCTCCACTATCTCTCCTCCTCATCAGGCAGGAAGAATAATCAGGACTCTGGAGACAGGACAGTCTTAGTCATTAAATAAATTAACTCTGCTACACTACAATCCCTCTGCAGCAGTGCGGCTATGACCGTGCTCTGAATACACACGCATACAGGCAGGCAAATATGATCCTCGCGCCAACATCACAACCAAAAACACAGCTACATAAATACTGTGTGCAAAAATGAGCAGACGTGTACACGCCAAAACAACATCGGTATCCTCGCTCGTGTGTACAGTCCGTGTCACTTTGAAAGAGTCTCTAATTTGAGCAGGAAGTTGAGAAACGCCCTCTGTCCTCAGTGTGTAATCTTCATTTGCATGGGTTAGAATGCACTACTTTACATAATTATAAAAGCCCGGGGCAAATTAATAACGCTATGTGATTTTAAAAAAATACTGTAAATGAGAACCTTATTCACCTATTCACCCACACACATACTTTATTTTTATATATAAATATAATAAATAAACATTATTTAAATAGTGTAATAAGAACATATGTTAGCAATTAGATCTGCTTTTGCACTTAAAAAGGCTGTCAGAAGTTATTTTAATGGCAAACTACTTTACTACATCATTACAGTCAATGTTTGACAATTGGCTGCGAAATCAATAGGCCCTCTGAAAAACCCTCTGCACTGCGTGTCTGTCTGTTAACAATAGTGCGTCTTTTCTCTTACAAAGCTCATTGCTCTACTTCTAAAAACTCTCAACTCTCGATCCTTGTAAGGCAGTGAAGGGAGTGAAAAATCTCAAACTGTGCCACGTAAAACAAATCGCTATCAATCATCCTGACAGAGCTGCTGCTTATTTGAGAGGCAGAAGTGAGCAAAAACTCTAGCTGTCAGCAGAGTGGCCGGTGTCTAAACCCACAATTTACATTTCTGCAGCTACACGCTCGCAAGAAAGGTGCCAAAACTCAGCGTACGATAGTGCGCATGGCTCGTGATCAAACTGGGCTCTTATTTTTCTGGGGAGATGAAATGTAAGGAAGGATGTTTAGATCAAGCATTTAACCAAGAGGTGTGTCGTGGTTAATTACAAATGCATCACGTGCAAGACGCAACAGATAACGATATCAAGACCGCAGCATGTCGACGAATCAGGTTTGTCTGTTCCGTCTTTGATGCGAAATGAAACCGTGCACCACAGGTCCGAGATCAAAAAGAGGATTTGGTTATAGTTTCAAGGAGGGAGGGGCGTTTGATATTTGAGATCTAAATCAAAGAGCCGGCATTTCTGTACTGTATGGACGGAAGAAAAGGTTTAGCAGTTAGGCGGTGGAAATTAAAGTTTGCTTCACGTTTAATCATAAAACACTGAACTTCAAACGCAGAATGCATCGCATTTAATGCATAACGCATTATGCGAAAACAAATATAGTGTGCTTTTCTGAAATTGTCACGTGGTCGCATCAGCACAGGGCAGATCGGCCTGCGTCAGAGCCTTGCTGTGTTGTGTCGAACAGTGCGTGTATTGACAGGAATGCGTCTCAGGTCGCGGACATGCGGTTTCCTCAGCGCCTCGCTCTAAATAAGATTACTGCACCAGCCAGGAGAGGAGCAGAGTGCCAAGAACCCTGATTAAATGAATTAACAAGTAACTGAGGCGATGTCCCTGGGACCCTGCCGCTGCCAGAGAGAGAGAGAAGCAGTGCGAGGGAACAAAAATTGTGTGACAGTAATTAACCTCACTATCTTAACCGATATGAGAGCATGAATACATAGTGTTCAAAAAGTCTGATCCAATCAAATCCTCTGTGGTTTCTGTATGAATGATTTTAACATAACTAATGGTTCCACTTCATATTTGGTCATTGTAAGATTGTCTACATAGGCCTATTAATGTAACTCTTATCTGTTATACTCTCTTACACACACACACACACACACATACATACAAACACACATACATACATACATATATACGTTTGCTTTCTAGTCACTGGTTGCTGTGTCACTCGCTGAAAAATCTATATACTGTAGGTCAACCACCACTGTCAACACCTCACAAAGACACAGAGACAGTATCACATCTGAGCTGGCAGAGGTATCCATCCATGAGGACCTCCAACCACCAGGAACACACAACAAAGACAGCAGAGGGGTGAGAAAAGAAAATATATATACAGCGAGAGAGAGAGAGAGAAAGCCAGGGAGCAGAACTGAAGAGCAAAAAATAGTACTAATGCACTTGCAAGTGACCTCCACATTCTGCGAGAGAATAAAACCTGAACCTTTTCTTTTCTGCCTTTCAATCTCCATCACAGCAGAGCAGAAGGAAAGGAGCATGTTCCACTACTCTCTGCCATTAATCACCACTTTCCCAGGAGCTGAGTACATATTCATTTCTGTCATCCCAAACATCAGCAAGTATTGTTATGGTGCTGCCTGCTCCTCGTTCGAGATTTCAATGAGGAGGGGAATAAACGAGAGGAAAGGAAATAAATGAGAGGAGAGAAGAGAAGAGGAGGAGAAGAGAATTGAAAAGGAGAAGAGAAGGAGAGGAGAAGGACAGAAGAAGAACTAAACAGGGGAGAGAATGTGTTTTTTTAAGCAAATCGAGAGAAAGGGAAATACAGAAAGAAGGGAACACAGAGGGAAAGAGAAAGATAAAGATAGAGAGAGAGACTATCCCAGGGGCTCTGACACCAATTAAGCCATTTCACCATGAGCCCAGAACAGGATCTGCCCCTCTCACTGAAACATGAGACAGCACCTAGCTTTGACTGGCCCTACGCCATCTTTCCGTTGCTTCAGCTTACAAAAATGAACTTCAAGGGCTAAGGGTGAACAGACAGAGAGGGCGAGAGAGACAGAGAGAGAGAGAGATGCTACATTTAGTTGAGGCTTATTTGGATTGCTTAAGATATCAGATGTATAAAGATAGAAGAGCATTATCCTCTAGCACAGTTAGTCAACAGTCAACACGTTCAGTCAGGAATTAAAAAGATAACTCTCTGTTAGATATACTACATGAGCAACAAAGACTCCCATTGTCTTTGAATGCTCCCATTACCCCAAGAACATGAAAATTAGCATTTAACCTCTCAGTTAAGGTTTAAACCTCTTGTCAACCATGTGAGGGTCATTTATTCAGGGGACTGTATGTTTAACGGTGAAAAGGCACATTAAACGTGAACATTAACTGAAAACATTGCGGTCAAAGTGAGCGATTGCATTAAACCAGATTCTTGATGTTAAATAAATAAGTGTAAATCAATCGATATATAACCCCTCCAGCGATTAAATCCAAAGAACGCCTAGTAGTCGATTTTTAGAAACCACTTCGCTGCCGCCAGCTTTTGGACGTTTTTGTCTGCTCAGTTTTTTTTTTTTTGTCACCAATCGGCAGCAGGCGAAACGAGGCTTGTCAAACCACAGCAGAATAACGCCAGCTTTGTTATGAATTAAATATTAGAAATCTTAACACAGCGGCCAATAAGAATTATTTGCCTTTCTAAAGCAGCAGAAGACGCTGATTAAAATTTCATTGCATTGCAGTCTTTTTCCCATTTCTGCTTTCAATATATCATTGGAACGTATGAAACGCTGATGGAACAATGGAACATGGACTTCATTTGAGGAATGCAGATAGGCAGAGGGGAAGACAGAGCTGCGCTAGGGGAGAGTAAGACCCCAAAACGCTGCTTTAGGCTAAAAAATAAAGCAGAGGGATTATACTTGAACATAATTTTACCATTTAAGGAAACGTTAGGCTTTCTGCACACTGACGAGGCAAACTGGCTTGAGATCGAATATTACGTGAACATTTACTAGATATTGTAAACACATTCCACTCCTGTAAATTGCTAAGAAAATATTCCTTATAATCAGTAATTCTGAAGGCACAACTTTTAGCAATTCTGTGTGGCTTTGTGATTACAAACAAATTTGAATATATATAAAAATTTACATATATAAAAAAAATCATATAAATTTATAGAAAAAAAAGAGAATGTAGCTCAGTTTGTAGAGCGTTGGCAGTGCAAAATGTCTTGGGTTTGATTTCCAGGGAGCACATGTGCTGACAAAATGTGTAACTTGAATGTAATGTAAGTCGCTTTAGATAAAAGTGACTTACAGTCACTTGCATAAATGCAAATGCAAAGAAAATGCATAAATGTAAAGAAAAATAAATGTATTGCTATAAAAATTAACCTATAATATATACTACCCATACTCTTTAATATCTATAATATATAATAACGGGCACCTTAAGATACAGAAAACTGCAAATCTGCACTAAGCTTCTCCACAATGAAGTAGTTCTGCCCTAGAAAAGCAAGTGTGCATCGACATACAGCTACAAACGCGTGTACAGTTCATGAGGAAGTATATGGACTCGCATCCTCTGCCCCTTGAGGAAATCTCTCCACTGAAACAGAGAAGGCTAATGAAATGGAGATCTATAAATAGCGATGTCATTACAATGAGAGGGCCACTCTCCTCTCCACCCCTCCCACCTGACCCTCTTTGTGCTAATAAGCATTCTGACAGTGATGCAGGTTCTGCTGGATAGCCGTACCGCGCTCGGTCCAGAGATCAGAGAAGTAGCCATGACCCAAGAAAACCTTTGAGAGTAGATGGTCATTTTCTTACTGGGAGAGAAACATTGTAAAGGTTTTGGGATATGTGAGTAATGTACTTGGATTGTGGAATCGCCTGCAAAATTAATAATCATGTCAGAGCTATTTTCAGATCTGTAATTAGAATAGAATAATTAGATTAAGAATAATTTAAAAATTGTACTGTTGTACTTTATAGCTTACGATGGCTATTGAAACATAGCCGTGCTTTGTTTTGGCTTGTTTATAACCTAAATCGTGAATCCCAACATAATAAATGAATCAATAGATACAATGTCATTTCCTGCAATATCAAAAACATAAATATAAAAAAAACCATCACAGTCCATGTACCTCATGTCAATAACAAATAGGACCCATGTTAGACAGCACGATAGAATTGAGTTACACAAATAACATGTTGAGAACGTTTGGCCAATGTTAGCATAGCTCATCACGCATGCTTTGCTGTGGGTGGGTGGATGGTTGTTTCATGGCTTTTATGCCTCGGTGACAAAATTATTGATGACAATGCATCACAAATTGCACTTATTTCATACACAGATGACAGGGTGAGGGGAGATGTAAAATATTAAAACAGCAGCGGCGGGTAGAAACATTTCCTTTTTTTAAATGAAAATTTAATGTTTCAATACAGAGCACAATTTAGTTAAACGGCAAAGGATAGCTGACAATTCAAAGGTGATGTGAGATTCATCAGAGGTTTGTGCCAGTCACCACGTCCGAGGACCATTACTGTGTGTGTGTGTGTGTGTGTGTGTGTGTGTGTGTGTGTGTGTGTGTGTGTCTGACACTGGTCAAAGGCCCTACAGTATAAGACATGAAAGGGGGCAAAATAAATCTAAAAAAAGCATAACAACGTCCTAGAATTAGCATGTAGCAGAATTGTTTCTTTTTCACATGAGAAGTCCTGCACTGATTGACCTAAATCTGCTCTTCATGAACTATTTTATGTCAACTTCCTCGCAGACAGGCCAGAGCAGCAATCTGAGATAATTAAATGAAACATGAGCTCATCTTTAATGGTACAGAGTGGAGAAAGGTTTGGTCATGTGTGTGTAAGTGTTGGGGAATCAAGAGGCAATTTATGAAGAAGACAAGCACATAAAAGACAATGTCACTAATAGCCATACAGATGCTGGGAAGGTGGACATTTCCTTTTGTACAAAAAAGACCCCATACAGGGAGGCACTGCAGTGGCTTATTAAAACTCTTCTCCATGTCACACTTTCTATCACAACACTTTCCCTTTTATTGAACCCAGAGGAGGTTCAGGTGACCTTAACAACCCATCACACCTGAAGCTCACAGTAAAAACGCAAAAAATCTAAATGTTAAAAGACAAAGCTGCCTGAGCAATAGCCTAGCAGTTAACTTATGCTGTTACACACCGATCCCTGGTGCTCACGTGGGATATACAGGTTCGAATCGGGCCAGTGTCTGTTGTGTTCCCATGTGCCCTTTCTCTTTCTCATGATTTTTTGTCTACTGTCTCTTTGAATTAAAAAAAAAAACTTGAGCTGGTTCAAAAGCAGTCTAGCCTGTCCAACAGTGTTCCAGCAACTCAGTCACTGCTAACATGTACAAGTAGGAAATATTATAAAATCTTCAGCTTGG